>BEXV01000128.1:241870-257825 GCA_003118195.1 Hemicentrotus pulcherrimus
TCTCTCTCTCTCTCTTTCTCTCTCTCTCAATCCCTCTCATTTACATTGTATGTTTTCTCTCTTCCTTGTATGTTATGTTTCATCTCCTAAAATAATGCTTGCTTCCCTGTTTCAGTTTCGAGAGGCCATAAATGTTCCAAAGGTGCACCACCTCAATAAACAATCCTTGTACATGTTACCCAAAAATGTTCCCTGTCTAGCCCTTGCTAGATAGTTTCCACACCTTAACCACAGAGATCCATGATCTAACATAATTTTCTTGTTGAACATCTGTTGCATTATTATGCCCTGTGCATTTCTCCCATCTTATTTACTTCTTGCAATAAAATCATACATTTCTGTGAAATTAGAGAAGTTGAAGAAGTGTTTAGACTGAAAACTTCCTGCAATTATCTTTAACCTCAAAATGAATTCACCAAGTATCCTTTAATATAAACACAAGGTTGGAAATGAGCCTAAAAATAAACCTGGTTATCAGGAAATTTCAAGAGGTAGATTGGAAAGTTTAAAAGTAGGCAATGCGGAAGCTGTAGTTTGTAAAGTTTCCCATAGTTTAATCTTATCATTTTGTGTAGCAAATGTGAAAATACCAGATGAGAAGATGTCATTAAAAAAAAAAGAGCAAACTCTTTTGAGAGAAAAAAAAATGTATGAATTGAAACTTAATATTTTCAGGGCATTTTACTACCCGAACAATTAATAGAATGTATTATGATACTTTAAACAAAACTAATACAAAAATATTAATATGATAAACATGTATGGCAGTAATTTCTACTTGATTTGTCCTGGATATTAATTTTATACAATCGTAAAATACCAGCATGTCTGGTATGTTTACTTTTGTTTTTTGTGAAGAAATAACTCCTACTTCTTCAATTCTATTTATATCTCCTTCCTCTGTTGAATGAAGTAATTTATCCTTCTTTACACTGACTTTATCAGGAGTAATCAATCAATTTATTTGATCGCATTTCACATGACATCTAAATTGTCCAGGGGAAGGAAGAGGTTTCAAGTTTTGAAAACAAGCATCAAATATATTTAAGAGCTCTACTAGTAATATTACAGGTTGCCTGATATTTAGGTCATAGCACATTTTTAATTGTTGTAGTTCTGTATCCCTAAATGCAGTGGGCAGCCTAAATATGCTCTCCAGCACCCATCGACAGCGCGAGTGTGAGCGGCGAAAGAGGGTCATGGTATAGCTAGAAGGAGAAATAGGTTGGTGTGGAGTGAGTTCTTCACGGACACACATCTTGGCGTAGTCGGTGAGGATTAGACCAAGCTGGTCGAGTCTGGAGGTACCATGCCTTGTTCATATATGCTTCGGTAAAGCCGGGGCAACAATTACTATAGTGCGCTTCACATTTCTTTGTTATAACAAGTCGGTGAGACATTGATGTAGCAAGGAACATCCACAGATAACTGTACCGAAGGAATTTTAGATGAAATTTAAATGATATCAAATATATTCAATTTTACAGCTATAAGTCTGTTGAAGACAACTTCCACATCAACTGTAGCTAAAGCCTATTTCTTACACTACAATAGATTATTTCTTCTACCATTTTAAACTATCAATGCCACTTTACTTATAGTAGACTATTTCTTCTACTAAAATAGACTGTCGTTTCTTTTATTGTATACTAAATCTCCAACTCCCACTGACTATTTCTTATATTGCTATAGACTATATCATGACACCGATGGCCCGAATTCACAAAAGAGGTTTGTCCTAGGTTTGTTGACAAACCTCCTTTGTGAATTGGTCCTATATGTTCAACCACTACAAGCAATTTTTTTCTACTACTGTAGACTATTTCTTCTACTACTATATGGACAATTTCTCCTTCAACAATATATTATAACTCCTACTAGAACTATGGACTATCTTTTCAATTCTACTACATCTTTTCATGTAGACTTTCAATCCCATATTAGCCTATCCTCATTAGTCTATCTTCATTACAATCATCATGTTGAACACCAGCCAGAAAAGTAACTGTCAATACATGTTCAAAATATCAATGCCTTAATTCTCCTCCAGAGCTGCTAGGGCACTCACACCCTCACACCCCTACCATTCCCCATGAGAGGGGTGGAATGCTCGCCTCTGTGATAGGGTTCAAGACTCCTGTAATTGGGGGCCACGCGCACCGCCACTGAACTCCCAGCTCCCGCCATTCAGCGCAATTGACCGCAGCAAATTGCTCCAAATTGATGTAAAGAGAAGAGGCTTAGAAGCAATGAGGTAGGAGCGAGAGGGGAGGATGGCAATTTGTCAGGGATCTATTGGTTTTGAAAGATGAGGAAGGTTAAATGTTGTTGGAGTTCAGTTCCTAAAAGATACCCATGTTGCACCCACTCTATTGAAGGACCCATTTTTAGGTCAATCTTCTGACTTCTAGGCCACACACAAAGAGCCATCGCAGGCACATGACAGATTTCTTGCAGTATTCCTATGAGAGACATATGAACATAAAGTCAGCAAATGTTTATATGTAATTCATGAGGTTGATTGCCAAGACATAATCAAAAATATTTATCTACTGATGTTTTTTTTTAATGCATATATAATACAATTGGACAGAAATGCATTTCTTATTATATTAATGAAAGCTATCATATCTACAATCCAAATGAATATTTCATCTTTCCCTTTCTATACATTTAATGTGAATGTTTAAGAGTTCCTATTCCTCCCTAGATAATTGATGAATGCCAACACACTATTGGCGTCTTAGAATGTCATGAAGGTCAGCACCTGGTGTCTTCTTTCTGCAAAGCAGATTTTGAGATATAACAGTGAATTTGAGACATTAAAAGTCTGCTTGAGGCCAACTTTAAGGTCAGAAGTCCTCTCAAAAATCCAATTCGTATTGCTGAGGGTATTAAAACATCATAGAGAACAGCTGCCAGTCATGAAATACACCACCTCTTTGAAAATAGCTAAAAACATAATATTTATGATGCAACAAAAAGTATAAGATTTGCAAGTAGGCGAGTGCAATCTAGTGTCATGGCTTCAACTATTAAAGGCGGTTCAACTTTTGCATTTTTACATAATGAAATTATTTATATACACAGCAGTATCGGTAAATACTAGGAAAATGCTTCAAATAGAATTAGATAGACCGTTGAATTTTCAATTGAAACCAACAATGCGTTGTCCAGTACTCTTTTCATGGAAAAGAAAGTGAGTTTGTAATTTTTATTAACAAAGTTTCTAGCAAGATATGATGAAAGTTATTGTTAAAGCTTGTTGGGATATAGCATGGTAAACCTCTACGAAAAACCCCAACAAATTAGGTACAAGTTTGCAAAAGAGTTCTTATACCTTTATAGGCACCTGAATTTCATGGATTGCTCCCTAAATCACAGGTTTTATTTGGTCAAAATCGTTTCAGGCAATTTCGTCATCTTGGGAGACCCATATGATAAACGTTGTCTCAGAAGAAATTTTGATCTCGATTGTTTTCAATAGTCCCCTAAGTTAAATCGCGTAGTAATTACCTTTGACACGCCCTCCCAAAGGTGTACTCATTTCACCTTTTCTTACTGTGTTTCAAAACTATGAGGCAAATTCATAACTCAAACAGTTACTCCCATTTAACGATCCAATCTATTTTCTGAATACTAACTAGATTTTCTCCAAAGATCTATTTTCTGAATACTAACTAGATTTTCTCCAAAGACAATACACATGTCATTTTTCTGAGGTTGTAATATTCTATTTTCTTCACCAAAGTGTCATAAATACAATGAGAAGTTATGTGACCACCAGGCGAGTCAGACTGGAGAGTATATTTCAAGGCCATTGGGACATTTTTCTTCTGAAATAAGAAATTATGATTTTAAACCTGTGTTAATATTTATTTAAAAGTAAATAAAGATATCATGCATGATTATTTGTCAAGGTTATGATATTCTCTTTCGTACAATGAAGTATGCACATACAATGACAACTTATGTAAAAAGTTATCTAAATAAATTATAGGAGGGCGTTTAAATGTGCATTTCCAATTTACTTGTACTTGGTGGAGTTGCAGTTTAATTTTGGTGTAACAAATACTTCCTTTAGAATTTGTTGATGTAATTTAATTCAGATTTAGTATTTAACAAGTAAGAATGTGATTAGCACACTACTTCAGTGCACACTATTTGTTATCTTGATTTAGAATGTAACAGATTTCCTGGTTCATGGAAATAGAATTCCCTGAATTTTCCCCGATGGAGTTTCAAAATTCATAGATCATTATTATCAGTATGAATGACAGCCAAGAATTAGGTCGCAGGAACAAACCATTGTCGGCTAATGTGTGTAACAGTATCTATACTGCATAGGACTTGTCATGTTGTACTTTATCTGGTCCAACCAAGCCAGAGAATGACAGAGCTAGGCTCTGCTCAATGTTTTAAGAATTGTGGAAAATTATCAAATAAGATTCTGTGTCTGCAGACTAGCAATTCATCCAGTGGATATGCTGTTTGGACATGAAATCAAATCAAAGAAATTCTGATTTTCCCTGATTTGTGTGACTTTTCTTGAATTCCATGACTTTCTGATGACTGGAAGAGGGGGCACTTTTTTCCAGGTGTCCCCCTCCCCCTGGTTTCCAGTATAGCTGGTAACCCAGTAGAGAAGAGGGGAGCTGTAGAAGGGGGAGAAAAGGTGTTAAAGGAGGTAGATGGAAAGGGGGGTTATAGTTTCAACTCAAACATCATAACCCCCAAAATTATGATGAATTAATCCGAATTCAATGTGTAAAATGATGCCATCATAATATAACCTGTTTATTGAATACTTAGATGTGACAACTCAGGCTAAAAGTAAATGGAAAATGTATATCACACTCAAAATCAAATCATATCATAGCTAGGAGAAAGAAAGCGATGCTGGGAAGGGGAGGTGTGAAAGGGGCGACTTGAAGGGTTCAAACACTATTGCCCTAAAGATGAAATAATCCAAATCTTAAATGAAACAGGACGGTAGAAGATAACACCTTTCAAATCTGCATGTGGTTTATGTTATTGCATACCAGGTTAATCCATAAGAAACATGAAGGAATGCTAAAGGCAGGCAGGCGTAATGTAGGAAGCTCCCTCCTAGTTCCCCTTTCCAATCCTCTCTACCACCACCACTAACTCCTCCTGATCAGCCATTATATGCACTCAAACTATATGATAAGCTTTTGAATTAAACACCAGCTAATTTATCATGCAAGCAGATATTACTTGATTCAGGATAATAGAGACAAAGAGCTTTTATAAAACTCAGTTGCAACTTTTTCGTTCTCAAGGAGCCACTCAACAGCCTAACATCTCAAGCTAATGGAGATGCATCTCTGCCATTGAAATCGAACTCAAATGCTTAACACATGAGTCTTAGGACTACAAGTAAAATGTGAATATTTCTATTTGTAGTAGTTTCAATTTTGATGATAGACAGGCCTTCATATGAAGAGAAATATGTCAGAAAAAACATCAGAAGGTAAAGAAGACAATGACATTCTGACAGCAGAGTTTGATTGACAGACAGCAAACCATACAACAGTGACAAAAGAATTGTCAAAAAGTTGTTTAAAATGTGTTTTCTGTTTATTTTGGCTTTTCACAAAAGTTATCAAGGATAAGAGGAATGACAAAAATGTCTTGGATAAGTGAACACATTTGTCTCGCCGGATTGATTCAATATTACATCAATCAATGGCAGATACAGGATTCTTAGCCACTAAGTTGAGGGGGGTACACCGTGACAAAGTGGATATAGATGTGTGGAAGCTCTGGAGAAAATGTGAGGGGGGGGGGGGCAAATGCCTAATGCATTCCCTCACTTGCTTTGCATCACGTTGTATTGATTCAATAGAACAATGGTCACTGGCAACAACAACAAATCTTTGTCAGTTGATGGGAGGGGGGGGGGGGCCACAAGATATCTAAGTATGCATACAAGTAGAACAGCTTAGGAGGGGGCTGGGCATGTGCCCCTGTGTCCCCTGGAACCATCACTGACCATGAAGTTTGAAGAAGAAAAAATCTGTCAAAGCAAACACTTTAGAAAATTTGAGAGGGGGTAAGAGAATAGCAAAAACTGCATGCTGCAGAATAAATGATTCACAAAACTAAATGATTGCAAGTTTTCTTGCTGAAAAATGGTTTATAAACATGGCATGATTCCCTCTGCCTTACTCCCAAGAGGAAGTGTCATGCTTGGTCAAATGAGAGATGAACAACTTTCCAGGATTAGTTTCAAATTGTCTGATACCATTCAGATAATTTTTCTCCCGTTGTGCTGCTTTGTAAAAGAGAAGCAATAATTTTACAGGCACATTGACATATCACTAAAGACATTTAGAGTAAATCAAATGTAAATAGTAAAGGTTTTAGAAATCTGATTAATATTTGTATTGCATTTGTAATGCTACAGTAAGCCATTCAATAATTTTAGACACAAATTTTCAGACAGACAAAAGTGGCAAACAAATTTTTGATGGATCACTCCAAGCCTATTCAATGTTATATATTGTTTAAATGTGTGAACCCTTTTCCCTAACGTTCATGACATGAAACTTTAAAACCACACTTCTTATAAGATAACCAATATTATCAATTTAACCAAAGTTATTAAAATGTATTTGTTGAAATGATAATAAAAAAATATGTTTGAAATGATTAGTTATGAGCAATGGGCAAGATATCAATATGAAAGCAGTTTGTAAATTTATGATAGTTTGTTCTCAAAATTGTAGAGAGGGGATCCTAAACACTGTACCATACTGAATTGCATTGCTTGAATTAAGGGCCCCATAGGACGCAATCATGGTGTGAAGACATTATCAACTGTGCTGAACGTAAAGGAGGAAATTAATATGAGGCCAGAGTTATCTAATGATGATGGAGGAAGATGAAAGAGTGGTACTGGCCCACTAAGTTTCTATTACAAACTGAACCCCCCCNCCTCACATCACAATTAAGAAAAGGGAAACTGTGTGTCCAGTTGCAGAGCAAGTATCCACTCTGTGAGGGGCTCTGGTGATATTGGGAGGGGCATCTCTCTTAGAATGCAGATGAGATGCTATAGTATGAGACTATTTGGCTATTGAGTGAGAGGAGAGGGTGTATGTGTGTGGGGGTCATGTCATTCTTTATTTCACATTGGAATCCCACTCCATTTCTTTTGCCCACCTTTCCTTTTTAGCCCTATATCAAAGAGAAAACAGTAACCTTTACTCCAATGTATTGCTCATGTATACAATAAAATAAAATAAGCAATGCATTTTCTGTTGCAAGCTTGTAGAACTAACAATGAATATAGTCCCCCTATGTGATATACTCCACAAAGATGATTGTAGAATGATTGATGTCTTCAAAAAGTATGTATTTTCTTGGCGGTATCTTGAAGTTATAGACCTCATCATGTAATCTAGAGATGACTGGATTCTTTCATGACATAATTTATCAAAATGATTGAAGACCTGCTAAAGTGTTCATGATTTCACACCTTGGTTTCACAAACCTCACAAAGTTGTGAAAAAGACTTTTATCTTTCTGAAAACTTAGAGTCAAGATTTTTGACAGCAAACTTTTCTTTTCAACCCAAAGTCATCATATTTGTGATCTGTAATCAGATCTGACAATCTGCACATTGAGAAACGGGAGTTCCGTTGGGGAGGATAAAACTTGGCATGCATGCATTCTACTCCTCAAGCAACTCCGATCATACACCTCAAACACCAACAAATATTTACCCAATTTGGGATGTAATGGCCTTATTTCCTTTCATGGCTGCAGGCTAAAAACAAAAATCAAATAAATCTTTCATTTTAGGTCCATTTACACAGTCCCAAAACCATTATGAAAAAACATTTTTTTTTTTTTGTTTAAACTGCCAATTACACTGCTGCAAAAACCCATAGGGAACCGTTGGTGTTTGAAAATTCTGGTTGTTTTTTTTGTGTGAATGAGGCATTTGTCGCCGCCCTAGCACGGAAGTCCAAAATGATTCACTGGTGTTTTGAGAGCGAGCATTTACACTGTGAACCAGGTGAAGCTTCTGCCGGTGTTTAAAAAAAAAGGTTTCAGAGGTTGGTATTTCGTAGTCATGGGTAAATGTGAGAAAAACCAATGGTTTTTGCTAGCAGTGTAAATGTAGCTATATCAAAGGGAAAAAAATTCCAAAGGAAAATACTCATTGGGAGAGGTACATATTAGCTTGAAAATGAGAAACGTGCAGAAACCCCTTTTTATAAATTAGGCTATTGTTTTGGTATCAAATGCTTTTAAGTATCCATCTATTTCCATAACTCTGTTGATAGTGGAAAAAATACCTGAAACACTCAATGCCCTTGATGCATAGTTTTTAAAGGATCAGATGACATAAAAACAATTTTCGAGTCAACATGAGAGAAAAAGAAGTATATATTTGTATAGAGTGAAAACAAATATCATAAAATGTAGAGATATACAGACATTTGAAAACTTTACATAAATCAACAACATCTTTGTTTATTTATCATCATGTCAAAAATATTGAATTCATATCAACCGTGTGTTATCACCATGTCATGATCATGTTTTAAACCTGTCATATGTGCACTTGGGCAGTATATTTTTGCTTGTGTAGGATAAACAAAGAAACTTTTGAGGTAGAATAAGCAGGAAATTTGCACAAACACTTTCAACTGCTATCTTGGCTACCTAAGGATTCTAAAAGGAAGCATGAAAATCATGTTAGATTTTAATCTCTTCAATGTTCTAATTTCTCTTCACTCTCGTTGTTCCTGTGACGAGATGTGATTCTATTTTTTGGCAAAGGAAGAGAACCTACAGGAGAGCATTTATCAAAAATGTTTTGCAAACACTTAAAATGTTATGGATGCCAAAGAACAACCTGTTTTCTACATTTTCAAACAATTTGTCTTTTCTGTTTTGTCTAAATAAATTGAATAATTGTTCTCTTATATTGAACTACAAAAATAGTGAGGTATCTCTGATTTCAACTGAAATCTCCTGCATTATCATTTAATATACAAGCCCATTTTTTTCTTCTTCTTATATGTAGTTCCTTTTGTAGTTAGGAACTTGTTAATTTGATAACTCATTATTCCTAAGTATCATTTAAGGGGTCCACAATTGTACAAGCATTGCTTTTTAGTGGACCACTTTGTTTCCAATATGTATTCCTAAATTGTTGTAAATGATTAGAATTGATTTTTGATGCTTTGTTCGAACAGAAATAAATTGAAATTAAAATTGAAGAGAGAGAATTATAAAAAAAAATTTAAAAATTAAAACTTTTGGTCTCTGTATATGTGTGTGTTGGTAAACCTATAATGACTGAATTTCTCTAAGTTTGAGGATGAAGAGCCCAAGAATAGAAATTTGATGAGGAACTGGTGGTAGCGCTGGTGGTGGGTTGTGGAGGGTATTTTTAACCTGACATTTGGGTTTATTACGACGCGATGAGAGAGGGGAGGAGCGCTCCAACACCCACATCGTCATAATCCTGTAAATAAACCTGTTCACATGTGAAGAGTTTGTTTCCTGATATACAGTTCAATCATGTGAAACATGACAGCTAAAAAAGATACATTTTGAGTTCTGATAAAAATGAAAATATTGATATTTTTGTGAGCTTAACATAAAGAAATTAGATAACAAATAGATCAAAGCAAGAAGGCAGCCTTCCAAACAATTTATGAAAAATACATACTAATATTTGATTATAGCATTATCCCATGGGAAAATATATCAAAAATATATTCATGTACAAGTTTGGGAAGTTATTCTCTCCTATCACTCTCTGCAATAAAATTAGGACAAAACAACAAGTGTTGTAAGGTTTTAACAAAAATTTTAAAAGGGGTTTCAGACTTGATTGTGAACAAGGGTTTAATATTGTTTTATGTTTTAAAAATTTATCTATCAGAATGTGAACGGGCCTTCCTATAAGCATGCAGACTCCCACTCAATATAGCACTGAATTTCAGTTCCAATAGAAGACCTATTTATGACGTGATTTCAAAGCAATTAAATTATTGTAATAGGAAAAGCATTGATGGGAGGGAGACAAATACAGTTCTTTAAATTAATCATCACTTTAAATCACTCAGTTTGGTCAAGCGGAAGGAGAGTTACAGTTCTGATGTCACCATTGACGTCATAAATGGAAATTGAAAAGTATTTGCCATTGTTTTTGTCTCGTTTGTCAATAAATTGGCCTTTGCATAGATCTAAAGACACCTAGCTGGTGCTTCATACATCATTAATTACTGTAATGAGATAATAAATTTGTGTGGAGGGAGAGGGGAATAACTGTAATAATTGGTAAACAACACATCATATTATTATTAGCATTTATCATCTTCATCATCATCATCATCATCATCATCATCATCATCATCATCATCATCATTACCATCACCACCACCAACAGCATCATCATCATCCCTGTCCACACACAACATTTATCGTGATTAGCTATACCGTTTCTCGATAGCGATACCGTTTCTCAATAGTTTTACGATGTAATATGTAGGTGTGGACGCTGACTAACGATACGTCGTATAACGAAACTAGTCTAACGAAACGTATGTTTGGGCATCGTTTCGAACTGAAACTCGATAAAGAATCACGAAAATGTTGTGTGTGGACGGAACTAGTCTAACTAGTGTAACTAACTGGGCAGGGCTTAACGTGACCTTGCGCGAAAGGAGACCTGACCTGTCATCTCCGCTTCTATTTCATGCCCGCAGGACATTTCGCTGTAGAATTTCAGGATTACTTTCTTCTGTTGGTGGACATCTGGAATTCAAATGATGATTAGTTAGACGAAGTTTCTTGTATGTGGACACTCTGAAATTTATACAATGATTCTTTATACGATGATTCTTTATAGAGTTTCGCGATAAATTGTTTTGTGTGTGGACACGCTGTAAATCATCATCATCATCATCATCATCATCGTTACCATCACCACCACCACCACCATCATCATCATCATCATCATCATCATCATAATAATAATCACTTTCACTATTATTCTTATCATCATTTTTGTTGATGTTGGTTTTCTTTTTTTATTTAATTATAATAATTATTATCATTGTACTAGAAACTTCTGCAACAAGAAACTTTATCAAATCACAGAAATTTAGAGTTGTGTAAGCTGTGATTCAATTTTTTTCTGGCATGAAACTGTCATGAATCTAAATCACTCATTAAATTTCCAATGCATGTGAAAGAGTCTTGTTGTAAAGTACATAAGAACAGATTTGTCACACTTTATAAAAAAGTAAGAAATGAAATTGTTTGATGATTGTCAGATTTAGAAAGATGGAATCTCACTTGAAAGAGGAATTGTCTTGGCTATTCGCAGCAAGGTCAAGGTCCTGATAACAATAAGGCATGGAAATAGTAAATGAATCAGTGCTTAATCATGAAATCTATACATCCTTTAAGAGGTGCAAAGCACTTTCCAAAGGATACAAATTTTGACAGCTTTTTCCCTGGATCATTCGGTTATTAATGGGGCTAATATCATTTAGTGAATTATGCCCATGGCATCCACAACTAAAGCACTGGTATGTCGGATGTGAACAAACAGGGTGCTTTATAGAGTTGACATGTGTAAAGTACTAAAAATGATTAACAAAACAAAAATAATTTCAAGTCTCATTCACACATTAACCCTAAAAGTGCCGCCAAGTTCAAACACAAAATAGATTTCATGAGACAAATTTTTACTCAACACAACTGCAAAGATTTTGGACAATCAAGTCATTGACAATTTCAATACCTTACTGCTTATACCAAATGGCGATGGACAATTGCCTTAGACTGATTTTGTAAAGTGTTTGGGATCATATTATTTATGGTTTCTAATTGTTGCATTTGCTGCAGCGACATTTTGCTTTGGGCTTTACTTTGTTAAATGTAAAGGGTGAGAATAGTGCCACAAATGTGTTCAAGGAGTCAAAGCTTTAGGGCTAGGGTTGGGTGTAATGTCTGCTCCAGGGTTGACGTTGGGAGTTTGTTTAGTATAGATATCAATCATGGAGCAGTCATGGCCAAAACGTGTGGCATAGGACCTGGGAGGAGTTTTTCCCTTTTCCTGTGGATACAGAACATAATGCAATGATATCCATCATTTCAATACATGAAACTATTCCAAATTTTAAGGAGGAAAAGCTCTTCTTCATCTACATAAATATTGAATATCAAAACTTTTGACAATTTAATCTACCTACGACACTGAAATGAGTAAGTAATCATTGAGAAGAAGCCAGTGGACATTAATTGAGGCTTATCAAACTAAAATGGGGGCAATATCATCACAAACAAGGAAACCAAATTTGGCATTTTCCCTCAAAAATTATAAAACCCTTATTAAGAACATATGAAATGATTTCTAAACTGACCAGTGCAATTTTCATTTGTGACATATGAATGGCCATTAAGGAAATAGACTGAAATGGATGATTAAGCCACAAAAGGGTTCAATGTTGAAATTTAAAAGATGCTGGATTGATAGATGTATGAGCTTGTGAGTAATTTTTCCTGTGTTGTTTTATCATTACTTTGTCTTGCAATTACACTGTAGGAAGCTGATAAAGATTGCTCTTCTAGACAAGTAAAGTTTATCAGAGAGAGAAAGAGACAGACAGACATACAGGGGGAAAGAGATAGTGAGAAATACTGAGACAAGAGAAAGACACATACCGATACAAAGAGGAGACAAAGATAGAGAGATAGAGAGAGAACAAAAACCACATGCTTCTCATTTATCATGTTATAAAGATGATATCTATACACAACACATCATTTTTCATCATCTCATGGGGCTAGTCCATCAAACTCTTGATCAAGCCCATGCTACATTTTCCTTTTGTATAACAAAAAGAGTTTTATTTTTAAGGGCAATACATTTAGCAACTGTTTTCAGGACCTCATACCTCTCCAGGTCAAAAGCTTCTTTCCATAAAATTTCAGAGTTTAATAACAATCTTGAGAGCTGGCTAAACCTATTAAAGTCTGTAGTACCTCATTAATACTATATCTTCCTTGACTCTTGAGTAAAATGGAAGAAATGTTTAATCATGTTGATTTTCTGTTTTTAACTTATATTTAAATGTATGTTATTAATTTAAATTGTCACATATCTCAATTTAAATTTCTCAGAATCTCTTGACTTTTTTATCTCTATCATTGTAAGTTTCGATAAAAGCATATGTTTTCTTAACTATTTTATAGTTACAGTAACAGTTTATTACAGAATGTATCAATCTTGTTATAGATGTTATATGTTTGTTTTCTGATCTAACTTTAAGATACTACATATCTTAATGAAGCAGCTCTTTCCTTCATTATTTCAGTGGTCAGAGCGAGAGTTACCACAAACTATTAAGGAGCTGATTTACTCAGAACCTTAATCTTAACATTCACTATACATCTAGTTTATCACTGTGAAATTTGAATTTATCATTTGAATTTCAAGATTTTCATGAAGAAACTATTTTTCCCTATTTCTTTTTTTTTTACAGTGATCAGAGCAAGAGTTACAACAAAGGAGCTGATATACCCAGAGCCACAGCCTGAGCCTATGGCAGAGTCCTCCTCATTTAGTGAAGTCTCATTCTCAGATTCTGACTGGGGTCTAGATAACGAGGGACCGATCATGGACCAGAGTGAAGGATTATTGGCTGCTTCAATGAATCTTGCTGCTATGCCAAGATTACCTCAGGTAAGCACTGTCAGCATCCACCTTTCTGGCTTTTATTCCCTTCCTTTGTACCACTCAGGTCTTGAAGAGAGGGAGTTTTTTGGGGGTTTAGACTTTTGAGAAATAGCCTTACCTTGCAAACAAGTTTACATACAGGCTTGAAGAACAATATTTTCTGAGACTTGGTACGTTACTCTTTGAACAAAGATATTTTCCTTCACACCAGCAAACCAAATCCAAATTGACTCCAAATCATTAGGGGAAATGTCACTTTTTCATTTAGTCCGGTGTCAGTCTTGTTGTTATGTTTAGGTTATGAAGATTCAAAAGGAAACTAGCTTCTCTTAATTCAGAAATAATACCCATGTGTATACCATTGGGCAATTCCATACGTTGACTCATTTTGAAATTTTGCAAATCATTACTTCAATAAGAGAAAAGACTTCTTGATGTAAAAAATTTATTAATCTAGTAATAATCCATTATTTCTACTAAAAACCATTTCCCCAGGTGAGGGTACCCGCTGGTCTTCAACCTCCCCAGTACATGGAGGAGAACCGGCCAATCAAACTAGAATATACTGTCAAGGTTGAGAAGATCTATAAGGGTGATGATCTATTGATGCCCAAGTCTATCGCCAAGATTGCCACAGCAGCCATTGATGCAGCGTGCGGAGTCACAGACTTAGAAGTAGGACAGGTCTACGTTCTAGCAGGTATGTTCTGTCATTACCTATCAGTATTGAAAATGAGCTCATATCTACATAAGATATCAAGTTGTCAGTTTTAAGCCAATCCCTAATCACTTATTTATTACAAACATTATTGAAAATGTGATCTTTGAGTTTGGTTTCATGACAAATGATTTTAAAAGTATTATAGGCCTGATTTTTTTTTCTTTCTTCTTCTTTAAGAAAAAAATATCAAAACTCAAGTCTAAATTTTTATTTTGTTTCTTGAATTGACTTCTTAATTATAAGTCAATTCTATTTCAGTATGAAAGTCTTTTGGGATATTATTATTTAATCAAGATGCTTGAAGCAACTGAAAATCAAATCAAATAGAGTGACAAAGTCAAATCAGCTTAACTCTTTAATCAAACCCTGCAACTCCTACTCACTCTCATCCAATCCTACATCAAAATAAGTTGTGGGCCTCTCCACAAGCTGGGTTCATGCATAGAGAGATCATTGACACCCATTCCAATAACACCTTATGCTTTAAAACCCTGCACTAAATATACACCAGAAAAAGTGGGGTAAGAATTCTCTTGTTCTTGGTCATTGCTTTTCCCGCTGCCAAGCAAGGATAGCTTGGAGCTAGCATACAGCCCATAGGAGCTGGGCTGGCGTGATGGTGATGGTGATGGTGAGTCCAGACCAGTTATCCCCGAGATGATGGATGGGGCTCTTCCCTGGCATGTCCCTGACATTTAAACCTAGTTAAGCAAGACCAACTTTCTGAGGTGTTACGTCCAAGTCTACTTTGGAGTGGGGGTTGGTGGGGAGGGGGAGAACGGGGAAGGGTTCGGAGTTCGGGGTGGGGATGGTGATGGAAGGATTGGAGGACCACATGATATGTACAGTGACACCAGTGGTGAAGGGATGAGTAGGGTAAGAGGGGCATGGAATCAGTGGGAGGTGCAATGATAGTTTAATCTTCAATGATTAAGACATGCATCTAAGCAAGGAATTCAAAGAATGTTGATGCATAAATGTATAAACTCTAGTTGATTCCTGGTCGGGAAAAAAATAAGTTGAAAATCCTAGTTTAGATATGGAATGGACAGCATTATCTCAATTGGGTTAGTTAAGAGAACAAGGGATTGGGAAATGAAATCAAGGAAATGGGGCAAGGTCCTCTAATCTCCAGCTCTGCAAACTCTCCTCTTCATTAAAAAAATAGGTGTGGTTCAAATATGAAATATGAGATATGTACCATCATTGAAGACACAAGCATTTATAAAATTCAAATTTCAATACAGAAGATCAACAGCTACATGTGCCTTCCTTTAATCCGGTATTAATGAAGTACAACATAACACATAGAGGATGGTTAGAGTGATGCGCATGGCTGAGGGGCACATACCAGTACAGTCAGACCGTATGCATTTCTGAAATGTAAATATGGCATTTGCAGATGACGATGGTGTATCGGTCTGAAAGTGCATGAACCCTTGTTACGTCCATCTCTTTCTTTCTTTCTCTCTTCCTCGCTCTCTCTCTCTCTCTCT
>BEXV01000128.1:274531-289055 GCA_003118195.1 Hemicentrotus pulcherrimus
CCCCCCCCCCCCTCTCTCTCTCTCTCTCTCTCTCTTCCTCTCTCTCTCTTTCTGTCTCTCATATTTCTATCTTTAAATATATACATCTCTCTCTTTCTACCTCTTTATTTTTATTCCTCTGTGTGTGTGTGTGTGTGTGTGTCTCTCTCTCTCTCTTTCTCTCTCTCTCTCTCTCTCTCTCTCTCTCTCTCTCTCTTCCTCCTCTCTATCCTTTCTCTCTCAGTCTCAATCTTGCCTTCAGGAGTACAAGAGTAATCCCCAGGTAAAACTATGTAAGAACAATTTGCATCAGTTTCTGAGTAACAAAAAAAAAAAACAGCGGCAGCCTTTCCTCCACTATCGACAATTATCATGCAGATCTTATAAAAACAAAAAATTCCATTAAGGTAAATTAAAGACACTAATAAGGCAGGAACACCATGCAATCATTTTATATTTTGTGTAGATCCTGAGTTGGTCTTGTGGCCAGCATGCGCCTCTAACGCCAGTCTTTTATTGATTTTTTGCATCCCTTCATCCGGAGCTTAGGAGTCACCAAAGCCAAACAATTGTCCCTAGGCATGAGCTATTGTTAGGGGTAGCGTGGGGTGGGCGGGCGGGGGGGCTGTCAGGATGCAGCCAGGGCTTGGCACGCGCCTCTACCAAAGCCAACATAATACAATAGACAACAAACAGTGTGATGAGGAATGAAAAGAAGTTTGGGAGCTTAGAAGGGGAGAAATCTATCTTTCTTTCTCTCTTTTCTATTCTTCTCCTAACTGGGATGTGTAGAGGTTGATTGATGAAAAGACACTATATTGCATTATAGGGCTAGGTTGCTAAGCAGATGTTCACTCAGGTCCTATTTGGGAGTGGATAAGAATGTTAGTGCGCAGCTGGTGAAGTGAAGGTAAAGCATTTCAAACGTGAGCTAAGGTGTGATGTCATACTGGTTGCCAATATGAAAACACAGCATGGTCTTAATTGTGTGCTGCAGTTAACCTATTTATTGAGCCAAGACATCCCAGATGGTCCTCGTTGGTGTAACAGAATTCATCTTGTGGTTGCAACAAGTACTTTTATCCCGTTAACTCAAGAATGCTTGTAAGGCTTCACCAAATTGTAGCAAAATTTGTTTCGCTCATCGAGTTTAACAAGTACAGTTGTTGGATAATCATATTATGTTATATGGCTTCAGAATATAGGATAAGAGTTAATCACTTTAAAGTGATATTTTAATTCCCATTTTAATTACTCCCAACTCATGTAGAGCATAAAACCACAGTTTCTTTGGGCTTTGTACAATTTTCTTTTTTTGCTGGTGGGATGGAAAAACAACAGGGGGTTACCGGTACTTATATAGCTACCAGTATTCAAAAGCTGGTGTTTTCTTCATATTGTGACCACATCCACTTTTACAATTAACCCTTTGAATATCTTGGGATGGAATCTATGGAAAATAAGTGTTGAACTAAAATCAAATTGTCTCTCAGAGGTAAAATCAATATAGACTTCTATCCCAAACTTCATGAAGTCTAGGTAGGATGTTTCACTGTTCATTCCTAAAGCATGAACAGTCTGTTGGGAGTCAAAAGGGCTCTAACTCATATACCTCAACACATGGTTTGGGTCCTTCTGGCTCTCATCTCTCAAATTTCCATAAATGAATCTATCAAACAGGCTAAATAGGACATCATTATTGGTTTACGCTGTGGTGATAGGAGGGCATCTATTCATTCCGCCCTGATCCTATCCGCAGATCAGTTGACGGTCGTGCGCTGGTGTTGTGACAGCCCATCTTTTATCTATCATCCCAAACAAAGGAAAATAGACAGTACAAAGGTCCCATCTAACACCAACCTAACCGCACACATCCATAGGAAGATGCCTCTCAAAGGTGGCTAGGAAGATAATGAACTCAATTCTACTGGCTCCCTCTCATATAAACTTATTAAAAGCCCATTTCTAATGAATTAAAAAGATGATTCATATGGCTAAACCAAATGGCAAAATGAAGTAATTACTGCAGAAATGGGAATAGGAGAGAAAGAAGCTATTTGAGCATTTTCAACTAGTTTGCACTGCTAAATATTATCCCATTGCATATTGAAACAGTGTGATCCATGTATCCAACCTATGGAAGTAAGAGAATTAAGTACTGTAAAGTAAATGTCTCCCATGGAATACACTAAGCAAACTTTGGGCCTAATTGGAACAGCCTTCAGGTTTCCTATTGTTGCTATCTTACCAAAGAATATCAAAATTGCTTCTTGATATTGGTTCTTGTGGTGTTAAACTAAACAAAATTGAAGGCTGCATATATAGCACTAGGTTTGCTGTAGACAGCTGGAGTTTGTTTAGCCAAGGGATGGGTAAAGAGGATAAAGTGTCTTTGACAAATAAGACTTATTGACAAAACTAAGACCAGATGGAGAGAGAGTAAATATCATTTTGGAGGGAAATCATAGACTTGAGAAAACGTCTGTTGATTTAAGGGGCTTTGAATTAAAAGAGAAATATCTAATATTTGTAAATGAATCTTTCATTTTGGCAAGTCTGAAGCACTGTATAAAGTAACCCCTTTTATACACAACTTAGCTTTAAAGATGAATGTCGTTTGATTTTGATAAGTCATGTAATAAAATAAAATTTCTCTTTATTTTCATTGCTAACTTTGCAGTACAAAAAAATCCTTTGTTACCTTTACAGTACATTTTATTGCAGTACCTTTTAAATCCATTTTAAGGCTGACAAAAATATTGTCCAGACAGATGTTTCATTGCTTTTAAGCTTTAATCTTTGCCTTCATTCCCACTCAAATTAAAAGTTTGCACCAAAATAAAACTTTAAGCCATCACATGATTTTCCAAATTAATTTCCTAATCGAGACTTAGACACTGTGAGGGTAGGTTGGGGCAGCTTGGATGTATTTGGTGAGTGGAACACAAAGCGATGTGATTGGATGAAATAGAACTGATCACAGAGTGCAGATGGAGGATTATTGGAGGGAGATATCAATCACTAACAACCACCCTACCCAATTCCTATTATCAGACAGAAACTAATAGTGCATTGATGTTTGTCATTAATGACAATAAAAGATAGGATTTAGGAGGATTTCAGGGATGGGCATCAGAATTGGTATAATAGTTTTGGTATAACACTCTTTGTGTCTTGCCATGATAATAGGGCTCTCCGAACGACACAGCCTAATTACTGAGGGCAAACATGACATAAAGGCACTAGGGACTTTGTGCCAACATTCAGGAACAGAGAAGGAAGCATCTTTTGTGGATATCTACAAAGGAATCGACTCATTCAGAGAAGATGACTTAAAGGTCTTTGTGAGGTTGGTGTGAACTAATGGTGAGAGAGAATTTGTCATGGGCTAGGTCTTCAAAGAGAGCTTTGGACAGCAACAGATGACACCAAAGATGCTTATGAATGAAAAGGGATATTTGGGGGCTTGGGTAATGTCAAAGACTTTAAGAAAGGTTTGTGACACAATAGATGACATCACAAAGAGGTGTGAATTGGTCCTATTGAAGAGGGCCTGGTCTATGTCTTCAAGAACATGCAACAGATGATACCACCAAGGCGTAAACTAACTAATTGCCATCTCCTCATTACAGCCTGCTAGTATTACCACCATTGGTGGTATGCTTTATGAGAGTGAATGAACAGCTGGAGTTGTTTACTGAGGGGGNGGGGGGGACATTTTTTTGTTACTAATTGAAACCAGAGCTTTAATCTGTTTAATATCAAGCCTTGGATATATTGGGTAATAGTCTGTGGTAAATATGTGTTTGATCACAATAAATTAGTATCCAATGGGTAAAGATATATTTCAGAATTCATGTCTGGAGATATTATCCTGAATCAAATATTTGATCAGAATAAACAGAAAAATCTTAGAAGTAGTGCTTACAGAATCATATACCTCAAGAGACATAGCTTACATCTATAAAACATTTCACTGCACTATTGGGATGAGTAGAAAAGTCCTACTAGTAGTACATGCAGAGGAGGACTCAATGTGCTTACAGAATCTAAACTATCTGATGTAAAATATTCCTGAAACATAATGCCTTGCATATAGACTGTGAAGATTGTATTGATCGATGTTTCTTGAAAAATGATGCACAATTCAGATCAGAACAACAAAACGTTACTCCTAAAGATAATACCACATGATACTCTAGTAAAGAAAGCTTTTTATTAAATCATCTATTCTCACCTCATCATCTCAAATCAACATCACAAGTTCTGTTTCTATATTCAACATTGAACCACCACTCCTTATGTTGTAACTGTTATTAGTTTTAAAGACCAATGGGTACATGGGCACTAGTATGATGAAAGTAATTTTTGAGAGAAACTAGTGATTTTATGCAACAAAAAAAAATTTCAATTTTTAGAATGCTTCAAGGATTATCCCTCCTAATATGATGTGTAATCTTTGTCTGTAGAAATGTGATCATTACAAAATAGCTTGTTTGATGATTCCTTGCAAAGCGTTCAGTTTTAAAGTTTTCAAAAACCTGTTGGTAATATTTAAATTAGTCAGGTTAATACCAAAATAGCAATTTCATTTAATTTTGCAAATTTACCAGAAAAAACAATCACCTTTAACACTTCAATCCTACTGATTTCCCAGTAATCCCCTGCAAAGCCTCAGCGAATGAAATGAAATATTGGGAGTAATCATAAACGTGAGTTTGAAAGCATCAATCAAGGGAGAGCGAGCGCAGTTCGGCTCTCCTTCGCTGACCTAAAGGTGTACCATGACGTCCACATACCGCAGCAAGATTCCCTGGCGACACTTGATCTTAAATCCAAGAATGCAGTGATGGGATGACCATTCCTTCTAGCGATTTAAGTCACGATCCATAGATTTTAAATGACATATTACAAAGGAGAAATAAATATTTTGGAATATTTGGTGAGTGAAATAGAACTTAAAGAGAATAAAACGAGGAAACACAAAACTGACTTACTTAGTGGAATTTACTAATCAGTGAACCATAAGCAAATATGAAATCATCTGTAAAGGACATAGTTTTACATTGTATACCTCAAGATTCCCTCATTCATAAATGAGAAATGCATTAAAAGGCTCCAAAATTATGAAATGTGTGGACAAGTCAAATGTACTTTAAATTGGATTTAAAAGATTAAAATAAAAGCATAAATTAGATCATAGCGCTAAGACACTTCAGTGGAAAGCGCTTTATAAGCACCGTTTTATCATTATTATCTTCTCCTACTCAAAGAAAGTAAGAAGGCAACATCATATCCTTGATTTCTTTCTTAATCAAGTGATCTATCAACAGGCAGAGTGACCTGCGGCAATTGTTGCTATCTCTTACATTCCAGCAATACTTTACCCACAATCCACCCCACTCCACCCCACTCATGACATCATCGGTGCTCTTAACCGTTACGACCCCTGACCCCACGTGCCATTGTCAAGTTGATCTTCTCTGTGCCAGTGTCGTAAGGAAATTGTGCTCAATACAGTATCCCACTGGATACGATCTGAACTTGTAGTAGGTGCATGATGAAATTACATCTTTTATAAACTGTAGCCCAAGTTAGCCCAGAATAAAATAGTTAAGTCTAAGAATAGGTAAAGAGGGTAGAAACAAAAACATGTAAGCTCCTTAGACTGCGAGTTGGAAATATAAAAGTTACCAAAGTAATTTCTAAAAAGTATAAGAAATCCCTACAACTGTTTGCTAGTTTGAGTTGAATTTTCAAAATATCTAAATGTAACTTAGAATTTTAAAAGTTAAAAATGTTGATTCATGTTGCGTTGTATATAAATGACTTACCCCTAGACTTAAAATCTTTTCTCAAAAAAGAGTAATTATTTGAATACAAAGAACATTGAAGTAAGACAGGATATAGATATAGCACCATGCAGCATGCGATCATCAATAAAGAGCGCTTAAAGGCACATGCATCAATGAATCTATAAAGACCCAATAACAAATCAAATCAGAACTTTGATTTCAACAATTAAAAGCAGGAAAAATTGTTTGCACTATTGTCAGATCTGAGAATAGAGCCCGCTTTGATCCCATTTATCTTCCATGGAGCTTGTCACAGATGACAGATTCTGGAAGATTGAGCTAAATGATTCATGTCCTTGTGTACACAAAAAAAATGAATTGAATAGGAGCAGTAGGGTGCACCTGGTAGATAGGAATTTATTGGTTGGATTAGAGTTGGCAGTCAATAGTGTTGAAAGAGAAAATCTGGGTAGAAGTAAACAGAGGGAGACTATGAAAAATGGATTTTGGACTTTCTGACAATGACGTTTGTTAACTTTGGGCTTGTTAAAGCTGAACACATTGAGGTACAAAGGAAAATACACAAAAATGAAACCTGATAGGGCACTAGTACCATCGTAAAGCAGAACATAGCGTCCTTCACTTGTAGGAGTTACAAAAAGGAGGAAAAAATACATCAAACTGAACAATATATTAAAAACGAAGAACAATTTATGTCATAAGAAACAAGCATTTGTCATTTGCATTTAAAAATGATTCTATATATGTATGCCAAGTTCTATCAATTGTAGTTTTACAGGTGAACATTCATACATTGCATATTTGTAAGATTTTCAACATTTGAAAAATGTCACAATTCAGTCAGCTATGTTCCAGTATACTAATTCAATCGATTATATGCAGTTCTTTATGTCAATACTAAGGCAAGGTAAAAGAAAAACTACACAAAAATATAGTTGTTTGGTACCCTCGAAATACTTTCTACCTTCAGACGTAAAAAGGTATTTACACTGTATATGACCAGATCAAGGGTCGATGAACTATAAGAGTCCCAGACAAGAGTACTGGCAAAAGACTGCACGCAAAACCGAGGAGTGATACCATATATGGTCAGGTGGAAGGTCTGAACAGGGGTCCTATATTATCTACCAAATTTGGCATATTGGCATATATTTTGCTTCTCTCTCTCTCTCTCTTCTGATCACAAAGCCTTTTTTCAGAAGAGGCAAAAATTTAACAAAAATATACTAAGATAACATACTTTTACATGAAAATTATCAGCCTGAATTTCATTGTTATTAATGCCTGATGGACATGTTGTAAACACATTTCAGGAAATGTTTTCCATTCCACCACAAGATGGTGAAGCAAAATTGATAATGGAAATAGCTAATAACATATCCTATGTAGACAAAATATTATGAAAGGTCCAAGGAAATACTTTTTTTCTTCCAAAGTTGGATAATAATGAGCTGCACTCATGAGCAGGCCAATTACAAATTCACACATCTCAATTTTCAAACAAAAGATCCTGTTCATTAGAGATGTTGTGAAAAGGTTAGTTAAAGGCCACATATGTTGATAAGTCTCAAAAGACTCAGAATTTAATCTTTATTCATAAGCACCCAGCAAAGAAGCAAACTAATTATACATTTCAATATACACACATATGGATGTATAGATGTGAAAATAAAATCTTGATTCATAATTATTCATAATGCTCTAGGAAACAAGTACAAAAGTCATTTTGCAATTTCTAGAAATATCCCCTCATTAGCCTTTATTTACTGATTCTCTATTTTCTCTGCTTGACCCTGTGGGGAATAATAACAGTCCCATGTGTTGAGATTTACATCATGCTGTGATTACTGCAACTCTAAGGCAGCGATACAAATATGAAGGCAGTGTGACTTTAAGCTCTTGACAAGTGAAGCGAATCTCAGCATGGGATGGCAATTAGAGACCAAAATAAAGCTTAAGAGGGTGCGCTTGCCTGGAGGCAAATATCTTACTTACAATTAATGGCACTATAATTGGGAGGCTAGAAGTCATTTTTGGTTCATTTCCTGCAACATGTTTTCAAAGTCTGAAAAACTAGTGGTGTTTTGATATTATCATTTTTTATTTGCTTACACACAACATAGTGACGAATATTTGTCATGCAAGTGAATATGAACAGACTTTTAATTGATATTCAAATGAATCCTTAATGAGGCTTTTCTGTTAAAAAATAAATACTTTACCAAAACACGATATGTTGAGGGGTTGCAATCAATAGAGCAATACATGCAGATTCTTAAGGAATAACCTTAGGTTCCTTTCTAAATATCTTAATGTTTATTAGAATTTCACGTCACTTGACTAACATCATATACATAGCTTTTGTATGTTTGTGTAGTCTCCATGACTAAACCACTCTGCTTTTGGTTTCATTTTCTCTTTTTTTAAATAGCAATCCGAGTTAAAATCTTCAAGCAAAAGCTGAAGCTACCAAATGGACAACGCTACGAGATAAACGACCCTGAGATACCTGACCTACCCATCGAAGTCCTCAGCCAGTCACACAGGGAATGGTCTGGGGTGATTCAGAAAGTCTACAAGGGATTTGAGAAACTCAAACACACCACAACCGTTAACATCTATTCACCTTTCTACGATTCAATGTGCGGAGTGGGAACACTGATGAATGATGAAAGCTATGTTATTATGGGTAAGAAGTTTTTTCTAATAAACAATGAAGAATATTCTATTTATCTGCTTGGTGCCTGAAGAGCATTATCACATTTACTTTCAAACAGAATTAATACACTTCTGGCTCTGAGCAGATGATAGCATTTAATAAAATTATATATACTTGTCTGCTACCAAATCTTTTAAAGATCTATAATAATAGAATAACAGGGAAATATATTTCAAATAAGAGCATTTACCCACCGCCCCCCCCAAAAAAAACCCCATCTCATCATTGTTTTGTATTCCTCTACAAAACTGAATTAAAGCAAATCAACTTCAAGCTGAGCATGTATGAACTCAGCAAATCAGAAGTAGATATTGAAATACTTACAACTGCCTCTTCTCTCTAGCAAGAAAATTTCCCCAAATTAACCTATATCAAGAAAAACATCATCTTTTCAATGTTCATGTATTTTCTTTACCTCCCTCGATGCGAAATACAATATCCAACATGTCCATATCTTGTTCACAGGTACATTTGGCCATGGAGGACTCAATTTTGATTTCTGCGAATGGCATCATTCATGGAAAACAGTCACATCAAAACAGAGGAGAGGTCTCAAATACTGGTATGCTGAAAACTGCAGTTGTCAGGTGAGCTACTAGTTTTTTTAAATTGTATGCTTTTTCTTTTAATATCATAATTTTTAAAACCTGGTAGGTACTATGTCTGTTATTTACATCAACGTTTCAGCAGCTTTAATCCCTGCCTGCCTAAGATATGACACAGCAGATGTTGGCCTACATTGCATACATTTTTTTTTTATATGTCAAGTACTCTTCGTCCTTCCCTAGTCTTTTATATTTTTCTTTTGCAAAAAACTGATATTGAGTGTATTATGCAATTGAACTACTATTTCTACATCTACCACTGATAAATGCAACTGGGCTGAACTAAATCATCAACTTCTTTTACAACAAACTTTATACTGTTCACTATAAAGATCAGCTATTGGTTTGTTTTAAATGAAAAAATAAAGTATCAAAGTATCATCACATGTAGATAAAAAACAATTTTTTTTCCCCTCTACATTTTGTTTATAAAAATATAAAATCAAACACAAATGATTTAGACAAAAATCAACCCTAAAAATGTGCAGGGAATGGTTATAGAATAAAGTTTCCATTTGCTACAAAGTATAAGGCAGAATGTCAAATAGTTGACACTGAGGTCAACGTGTCTCAAAACTTGATTGGATAATGGTATCTGCCTATGCCATCATCATGATGGCTTAATCACGAATCTCAAATAAGATAACTTGACCAGACTCACTGAGTTTACACCGTAACACCATTGGGAGCTAGAAGGATGTTACGTTGTTGACTTAATGCCCTTATGGCTGCCATGATTTATATTTAAAAATACATTTCCAAATTCACAGGAATTTCTGTTTCCTAGAATACATTTTATATTATCTGTAAGTGGATAAGAAAAAAACAATTTTTGTCTGTTTGGAGCCAGAGGGATGTTAACTTTGTATTAAATTATAAGAGTTAACCCCCTTCTGACTCTCAACAGACAATTAGCTATGTTTCAAGAACTAATTCATTTCTTTTATAACATTATGAAATTGCAGTGTAACTGGGTGATAGAGGAAATAAAAAATTCTCATCTGTAAGCTATAAAGAAGCTTTTGCTATGCTTCCTTATTATGAAACTTGTACTTAACCAAACTTTAAGTGTTTTGGGCTAGCATGATTTGGAATATTGACATTATTGAGTTCTGGATGGGTATCAGGACCATACTTCTCATACCATTCCTCTGCTCCACTTTCATCGCCAGTTCTAATATCATAGAAACCCTAAACTGCATTGATGGACAATCCTAGTTGGCATTTATAGCAGTCAAAGAGGGTTACTCGACTCACAATTAGCTTGTATCTCAGGCTGAATTAGTCTTTACTCTGCTATCTATGAACTTAAGTTTGAACACTAGAGTCTGAACAATGATAGATGTAGACTATTCCCCCTTCATCTTGCTCTCAAAGCAGGGAGGAATGATATTCTTTGTATTTAAGACTTGATTTGAACCATTTTCATTGAGAGGGGAAAAAGGACTGATTCTGCCTTGCAGCAAAGCTAAACTGTAAGGTTCATGAGAATGTAAAACATCTGTACTATTGAGAGGAGATATCATATCTAGAATGTTTGGGCAGGGAAGAATTGTTTGTTTAAAAAGAGAGATAAAGAGGTGTGGTGACATGCATTTGTCAAATGTATTGACAGATATTAATGCACAGATCATGGGAAAAAAGCTTCCTTGAGTTGGCAGTTAGCAAAAGACAACTTCCCAATATATTGATTACTTGGTATTCTAGTCTACAATGATGCACTATCCTCTATGTTTTGTTTAATGACTGAAGCATGTTTTCATCAGCTCCCTGGTTCCTGTGACTAATGAGCTGTAATGATAATACTACTGTCTAAGTCGGTTCAACAAAAAAGTATGAAAATAAGGTAAAAATGCACTCGACAAATAATTAATTAATTAATTATAATACTTTATTCTTTCTTTTATGTTTTTTCTCAGATTGATACATGTGGATTGCGGCATCCATGCGGGGAGGCACAACCAGAGGCTTCACCAACCGGTTGTGAGTGGGACGCGTGGCACAGTAGATGCACAAATCAGCATACAGCATGCGTGATGACAGCACAGGGCTGCCAATGGCACCAATCAAAGGACTTGAAGCAATGTTTGAAAGCACCCTGATATGGATCTAGAAATTGAACAGAGCACTTCAAGATCAAGCTTTGTCTTTAATAACATCTTGACTGCCACTCACAGTGCAGCTTGCTAAGCTTCATGTGCAACTATGAACACTATGTGGTGCTGGGTTTCACCCTTAGCACTGAAAGTGTTAAAGGGTGTTAGTTTGCACCCATAGCACTCACAGTGTTAAAGGGTGCAGTTTCCACACAGAGCACTGACAATATTAAATGGTGAGAGTTTTCGCCACTAGCACTGTAAGTGTTAAGGGTGATCTTTTTGCAGGATGTTGCCAAAAATGGAATGAACAAATGAAATTTTAAAATGAGTATTTATTGCTTTGAGCCAACCAGTCTTGGCTCGAAGCAGAGCATATTCTTCCTAGGTTCTACAACACCATTCCAATGTTATTTACTTTTAGATTAACAGAAAGTGATTTCTTCAAACTAATTTCTGTTTTTACATTAATAATATCCCACTTAAAGAAATCACCAGTCAGTCCTAATAATGCATTAAAATAACACCGAAGAGTAAGACTGTAATTCCAACATATATTTGTTTAAGTTTCAGATTTAAGAATTATAAGTACTTGAAATTAAAATCAGCATTATAAATTACAATATCCACCATTGTAGCTCATTAAGAAAGTATCAATCTTTGCTACAAATAATTATAATCATATGCATGAATTCTCCAGATTTGAATTTAGATATGTTTGAAGATATATGAAAATGTGAACATGCCTTGATTGAATCTTTAAATTTTGTATAAAAATTTGTACATAAGAAATGCAAAAAATATGTTATGTGCTTGTCTTTTTTTTATATATACACGTATAATGTAAAATGTTTGTTTTAAATGATCTGCTGTCTATATGTCTATAAAATGTTTCCATCCATTTTAGCACTTTTTCTTGTGAACTCTTTCCTCATCTATCATATGTTTTCCATATAGAACATGTTAATAGCACTTGTTCTGAATAATGACTATTCAACTAAATTGAAAAATACTTTCAGTACATTATAACAGGATCTTCGCAACATATTGCTTTTTATTTCTGTCCTTGATTGCATTCTTTGAATGTAAAACTGGATTTTTAGGGGACTGAAACAAGAATAAACAGTAATAACACTTACGAGACAGAACAAACAATAGTCTGCATATTAGTAAATAATCTTCTTCATGTTTCTTTCATTTCTGATTCTTCTTATTTTGAATGTTACCTTGTGCAATGTGCTAAATATTGTATCATCATTATTTTGCAGTGTTATGTTTGTTGTATTTTACTTGATAAATGTCTTTGCTTATGAATAAATCAATGAAAGAAGGAAGGAAGGAAGGAAGAAGGAATAAAAGACAGAGTGCAGCATTATGAAAATACCATTATAGATGCAAATCAACAGGGAAAGAAAGATTGATGATGTACAAACCTGTAACTTGCAAGTTATTTCAAATTATACATTTTGTACGGTAACAAAGTAAATCATGAATGTAAATGGTAGAATTAACAGCAATATATCATATCTACTACTTCAATTAAGAATACTCTATCAATCATAACAACATTATTGTATTCCAAACACATGATCATTATCATTTCAAAATTTCAATACTTGAGTGCAAGAAAGGAACTACAATTAGTAGCTTTTTAAATTCTGAGTGTCTCTCTCCCTCTGTCGCATTGATTCAAGGTTTATCATTTATGATTTATTCATGAATCTATTACCTGTTTGAAATTACTCTTCTTGATGAGAATCAACAGATTATAGAAATATGTTTAACCATATGGTAATCATACTAAAATATACAGAATATACATAGTTTCATAGAGCTATTTTTTTTCCAACTGTGATTTGGTGACAAGTGCATGGGAAAAGTAAATCAAGAACCTTGTGCAGTGCAGAATGGTATTTAACAGGCTCTACTACATAGAAGCATAAATCTTACTCCATGAAAATTTACTTTGAAAGATAACACCATTGTGATGAGAGAGTTCGGTCTTTAAGTTGAAGGACAAAAGGAACATTTATAATGCTGAATTTACATGCTTGAACAAAGCCAATGTATGTTTTTTCATTCACCAATGATTACTGTATGTTGTATAGTTTGCTTTATGCACTTATCTGTAACATTCATTTTGTCTTTCACACCGTACATGAGTGTGTCACTATAAGAAGCCTTCTTCTTTTCTAAAGAAATAAACATTTTGTAAAACTAACTATATTCTTGTCTTGATGTCTGTTTTTGTCTAGTATGAAATTTTACAGATATTTTGATTTGGGGTATGTAAGATAGATGTGTGTGTGTGGGTGCGTGTCTTTGCTTATCGGCTCACAGGAAAGTACTCTCAATACACAGAGGCATATATAGCAAGACAAACCCTAGAGTAACTAAAACAATTAAATTTTAAAGTGTTTAGTTATATTGAACAATATAATACAAAATAGGATGCAAGTTGTAAGGTTGTTTCTAAAATGTGATGCTGATGTCTAACATACGGTTCTCAAAGAGGATTGAAGATAAATCATGAAACATCCTGTTTTGAATGTGCAAAGAAGCACATCAACTGTATCATAATAAGAGGGAAAGTACTGCATATGTGAATAATGAATATCAGAAAATAGAAAATATTTTTCACATTAATCTGTTACCATCTGGTTCTGGCATCTTTTGTAAACCCAGTGTTTAGGGGGGGGAGGGAGGGGAAAAGGGTTCTGTTTTCTGATTGGATCAAGCTAATATCTAACCATGAGTATAAATCACTTACAAACTGAATAACACTGAAGAACAAAGCAGACAGCACATAAATCAATTGGGAAGAATGACTCACCAACTATTAGGGGGTCCTAAAAGCAGCCTATTTCAACGAGGGACTACGGTGCTATGTAATTAATTAAAAGGGTGGCGTGGACATTAATGTGCTCCTTATTCTTAAGAGGCTCTACATCGAAAAATGTAGAGTTTTAAAGGAAGTATCACTAATCTGAATGCTGGGTTTATAATGGGGGACTAATGTATATATTTTACACAATAGTTGATGTTAAGAAAATGGCAATGTACTTGTACTCATCAAAGAAGTCATAATATAACTTGTTGCATTTACTTTCCTAATTGTATTTGAGGTACATTGCTCTCTGTCTGCCTATGCCTAATATGTCTCCTATTTCCCTCCCTTTCTTTTGATCTCTCTTTCCCTTGTATCACTGAAATCCATTTTTCCTTCTATTTTCTGCACATACAAACAATAATTGTTCGTTCACATTACTCGACAATTACCTTACGTCCCAGGGGGGGGGGGGGGGGGGG
>BEXV01000128.1:298671-327317 GCA_003118195.1 Hemicentrotus pulcherrimus
CCCCCCCCCCCCTCCCTTACTGACTCCTATCTTCCGACACCTCTACTACCACCCCATCAAGACAGTAAACAGAGGATAACATGCTTGCTGATAAGTTGGTAAATTATCCTAAAAGTGATCCGGTTAAGCTAGTGTTGAATTTTCATTAGGCTGTCCCACCCAACGGAACTCATCTTGAATGTCCCTGAATAAACAAATGAGAAGGTGATTTACGTGTCCCTGCACCAATCTCCAGAATGTCATCAAAACAGAACCTGATCTGCTTTGGCCCGTTCTACTGATTCCCAACACTTAGCACTGATTTTCAATTATGCTAATGAGGATTAACGAACCAGGTTGAGTTTCATTCTAAATTATTCAATATTATTAAAAAGAAATCAATAGGTAAGAGCTAGGTTAAATCAGTCACACACCAATTCCACCAAATATGCCATAAGAACAAATGTTCACATTCATAGATATTGTACTTTTATCACGATATACCCATTGACAATTACGTCAGAGTGATCAATTTGAAATATAAGTTAGAAATGTGTGAATATAGCTATTGTCTTGGATGGGTCAAAGTGCCATTTGTCATGCAGGTTCTTCCAATGAGCACGCTTCTATAACCAAGAATGGGGGCACAGATGCATTTAGTGCAATGATCCCTGGGGTCTTTTCAAATCACTTTCGCTGAAAGGTAGACAGGGACTTTCAAAGGTGTAAAATCATTCAACTGACTGAACCTTTTCATCACCTGTTTTTATCAGAAAATGATAGATCAGAAATCCATCTTAAAATGGCATGAAATATCATCAATTTAATATTTTTCTGGCATCATTTTTTGGAAGGAAATAGTCTCTCAAAAGAGCCATTTTCAAAAGAGAAAAATGACGTATCTGCTGAAAAGATATATCACCTGCTTTTAGAGAGTGACACCTATTTTTGTCCAGAATCAATTAATCTTATGATTTAAAAAGCTCAGAACTCTTTTACATATACATAAAGCCTTCATTCAAGCCTGTAAACTATTACATATATTTCATGTTTTCGATACCATGTCTGCTTTTCTCCCAATCTTTTTTCAAATAGAAGAATATGGAATTGGGGAATAAAATATTCTTCCAATCACAGAAGGATTGGAGTTAAATCAATATGATTTATTCAAATAATAAATATCTTTTTGAGTGTTCGGAACGTTGTATAAAATCTGTATTCCTCAGTATAATATTTATTAGCATGTTTTTTTGTTGTCACAACATCCTAGCTCAGAAATCTTATTGTCATTTAAAATAAATGTCAACCAGTCACTTCTAATTCCAAGATCCATGGTTTACAAAGACTGTGTGGTAACCGTCACCAACATAAATCTAAGTAAGAACAGTAATACTAACAGAGTATCTTTCTTCTGTTTAACCCTATAGATAACAAAAGATCTCTGTCTTTGACAAGACATTAATCTACATTTGTTATAGTTGAGCCATGCAGGTGAGGCAAGTGTGTACCTGGTAGGAATATTCCTTTAAATGCACTGTGCATGATAATGGTTACAGGAGCTACAACTGGAGTTATAACTGAAAAGCTCTTGGGAAATGATTAGGAATGTTAATGTGCCATGTGGTATATCGGAACGGATTATCATAATCATCTCTATCATCATCACCATCACCATCAGCATCATAACACCAATATCATCACTACCATCATTGTCATCATCATCATCACCATCCTCACCATAATCATCAACATGAACAACATCATCATCATCTGTAATGCGTCATCTGTAAAGCGCTTTGCGAGGGCCTTCGGTCTTGAAAAGCGCTATATAAGAACTAGCTATTATCATCATCATCATCATTATCTTTATCATCATCATAACACCATCAGCATAATACCACCATTATCATCATCATCATCACCTTTATCATCATCATCATCATCGCCATCAACAACATCAACATCAACATCATGAACATCATCATCATCATCATCATCCTCACCATAATCATCAACAACAACATCATCATCATCATCATTATCATCACTACCATCATTGTCATCATAATCATCATCCTTGTCATCATCATCCTTATCATCATCATTATCATCATCCTCACCATAATTATCATCATCATCATCATCATCATCACCATCATCATCATCATTATCATCATCCTCACCATAATCATCAACATCATCATCATTTTCATCATCATCATCATCATTATCATCATCATCATCATAATCATCACCGTCAGCATCATAACACCATTATCATCACTACCATCATTTACATCATAATCATCATCCTTGTCATCATCATCCTTATCATCATCCTCACCATAATCATCAACATCATCATCATCATCATCATCATTATCATCATCCTCACCATAATCATCAACATCATCATCAACATCATCATCATTATCATCATCATAATCCGCGCTGTCATCGTTGTTATCATCATCATCAATATCATCAGCATCATCACATTCATCAAAATTACAATCATCATCCCCTTAATCATCTTCCCCTTCATCATCGTCATTATTAATAGAGGATTTTATAAATTTGGTTTCTTATAAATTGTGCAGTAAAGAAAATATGTTCATATAGATATATGGAACAAGAACTAGTGAAGTTTACGAACATACAGAGTAATATGATCTTCTATATTTAGTCCCAAGTAATCTATGATTCATAAGTTTTTCCACAGATCCACCAAGGCAATTCATTCATGTCAGCAAGACTAGAGATCAATACTCATCGATACAGAGGCTTCAGTAAGGGGACAGATGAACTGGAAAATGTATTGCACTTGCATAAGTACACGATGCTGGCTTATTGCAGATGTGAGCTAAGAGCGTTAAATAAGGTCAATTTCTAGCACCATACTTTTAAAAAAAAAACTGATGAAAAGCTCTCCAAAGCTGACAACATGTTTATGTACAAACTCTTTAGATAAAAAGCCATATTCTTTGAGTGTGACATATTGTGGGCCCCATCTTAAATTGATCACAACTCATATCAATCAAAATTCTGTACTAAAGAGAGAGGAGTTTGTAAGTTTGCGATCAATCCACATCAATTGCAACTCTTATAAGACAGGGCCCTCGTTTAACAAAGAGCCGATTTATACCTAGTTAAGGATTGAGCCCCAACTGACGACGGCAAGACTTGGGTCAAGGGCAAAACTGAAAAAAGTGCATCAAATGAAATGGAAACCATCCATGGCTAAGTAAAATAATGATGCATGCCATCATATAAGAATATTCCCAGTGGTACATACTCTGCACAAACATACTTAGAATTTGCCTCATAAAAGCAAGAAAGGTGGTTCACTCTGAGGAGAATGTTCAGTTCTGGTAAAGCTGGAAAATAAGTTGTGGGATTACATATTCTTGTAAATCCTAAATAGATGGATATCATAGTAGCAGAGATTGAACCTGGAAGGCTTTTTATATCACAAATATTTCACATACAACTAATAATGATTGATTTTTTAAGAATTTGGACCTGATTTTGATGCTAAATGTGATTGATGTTCCATAAAATCCTAAATCATGTGTGCAGCACTTTAACTGCATGTATTTTTCAGACTACTGACTTTTCTCATTCCCATAGATTTAATGCAGAATCCACCCAGTATTCATAGGCAAAGGGTTATCCTCCTTCTGACCTTTGACCTGCAGACAAAATCAAATTCTTCTTACCTGCTCAACTCTTATCTCATATTCTCCATGGATTAGTTTTCCCCTGAAATATTTGGCCCTGTAGCAAAGAGAAAAGTCAATAAGAAGAAGTTATATTGGAAATCAAGTTCAAGAAATGTTAGGAAATTCAACATCATTCTTAGATATCTTCCCTCTAGCCTATATCGTCTTATCACAAAAATAGAAAGACAAAAGTGTAACATGAAGTTATTTGAACAGCAATGTCTATATTTTGTTTGTTCAAAGTATTGAACGTTTCTATGCTTATCTTAGGTGAAATATCTGCACTGTGATATCATGGAATCTTGACTCAAATACCTAGAAGAATTACTTATTACACAAGAAGATTTTTGTTCTGCTTCTTGAGGTAGAACTTTATTTTTGCATCAAGTAGTTTTTTTCTTTTCCTTCAGAAAGTAATGTTTACCTTTTTATAGTTGGGAGCTGTATTGGCAGATTTAGGGGGGGGGGGCAATTTGCTTTACCTGTGAAATACACAGTAGATGTCAAATATGTTTGTGTGCCCTTGAAACAAAATTAGATGAGGTACATATATTTCAATGAAAATGGAACTTGTCTGCAATTTTTGACATATACGCTTAAATCTTCTAGTTTTGGTGCACTCTTTTTGAAATAAATCATTCTCTTCTTTCCGCTGCGTCTCTCCTTTCCATTCTTGTTTACCCTTTACCCTACTTTCTAGCCTAAATCACATTACGGAGTGGCTTTTGGGAACGAAAACAAGCGTAGTCGATCACGTTACACGATCCAATGCATAAAACACAACTTGTGATGGAACCCCAAATGTCTTATGTAAAGGGATTTGCTGATCATGTAACCCTAATCTGCACAAACTAGACCTAAAACATTGTTTCAATCTGATTTGGTGGGCACAGTTAATTATTTAGGTTTATTGAGTGAAATGCTTACCTACTTTAGGGAACATATTTTTCAACATGAGAAAATGGTCCACTTTTTACTTTTTTATCACAAAACTTTGTAGCTATTATTACTTCAACATCTACCAGTATTTAACAATAATTGTGCAGCACTGATATAAAAAAACAATGTCCCCATTAAAAAGTCAAACATCAAATGTAGCAAAACTTGCAGCATTTTGTTTTCGTTTTCAAGAATATATGGAAAAGCCTTCAAGCCATATATATTTTCTTTGCCAACTATCATTCAGTAGTATTATTCTATATATATATATATATATATATATGACATGTCAAAATACATGTGGAGAAGGAATAATACACTTATTTTTAATAAATTAAAGAACAACAACATATTACTGCACTCAAAATGATTTTCATTCCCTTTAAGCTGTACAAAGCAATCAGTTGGCCATAATAAGGGTGTAAAAGATGGTTGACATGCAATGGAATTAACCAGCTCATGGCTATTTATATTACGAAAACAGACTTATAAGATCCTTCCATCTTCAAAATTCTCACAATACGTTTTTAAAATAGAACATGCTGTAGGCTTTGGAAAACAAGAAATTAAGACCCCCCTAAGGCTTGATCACATATTCAGTGGTTTACCATGAATTTTTAAAGCCTACGTACATTTTGTACAGCGCTTCACATTTTTATATTGTCTAACATACGGATGAGTGAGTACGCATAGAACCCACAGTATGCTGTGTCACAGCTCTGTTTTCATTCTCATTTGCCATCCATTAAGTACACAGTAATCCTACAAAAACAACATAATTTCTGCAGCATATGTGAACAGGATTTTCAAAAACACTGCCAAAGGATTTAATCTTTAGGTTTTCATCACAAGAATAGCTCATGATGAGTATTTTGGGGGATGATCTTTAATACATTCAGGAGAAACTAAAGTGCTAACGGTGGTTTAGAGTAATTTGATCGATTTGATAATACTGCCAGGGTTCTGTGTAATCTCCCTAAAGACGATTGCAAAGATTTTAAGCATTCTTTTTTCTTCTTCCTTTTTTTTTTGGGGGGGGGGAAGATTTTGGAAGTCATCTAATATATAATGTGTTGTACAACAGTGTTCTCAATTCATGTCACTTCTATCTGAAAATGAATGTTTTTATAACAAAGCACTAAACATTTTTACAGAACCTTCAAAGGTATATCATTAAAGGAAACAAAAGCAACAGGAAACTACTTTTAAAAACATATTGAGAAAATATTGAGTGCTTTTGGAAACACCTCTTTTCAAAACACTACTGGTAGTCTGCCTACACATGAACAAGCATTTTCATCATGACATTCTGGGTGGAAATTTTAGGTTAGAAACATGCAGCCTAGCTCTGCCATTTTTGAGTGACAATACACATAGATAGCAATTAAAGTACCCATTAATTCAAAACTATTTAACAAGCCTTTTCTAGAATTAAGATGTTCAAGTTCAAGTTCAAGTTCAAGTTTTATTTATCTTTCTTTCATAAGACACAATACAAATATGACATGAATATAACAATTTAACAGAATATGGCATTATAATAGAAAGTAGTGACGTTGGTTGAAAGCATTAAGGCTTGTGGATGTAACTCTGAGCAATGAAATTACACTCTTATTCCTTTCATTCTTGCAACATTTCCCTCTGTTGAGTGCAATATGTTGAACAATTTTTTACATTATAATTATTATTTTCTATTATTTATTTATTTATCTTTTGGTGGATTTATTGTAATCTAACGTATAATTTTTGAACATAGCAGGTATGTAATCCTTGTTTGTATCAGTCTCTGTTTGTGGAAGAGAGGATTGGAATGATATTTTGAAAGGTACCAGTCTCAGCTACTTCTAATCATACTGTTTATTTTTTTTTANGGGGGGGTTCATCTGATAAAATGTAAACTAAAGCTCTATTTTTTTTTGTTTTTTTGTGGATATACAATGAATGAGGTGACTTCTTCCCTGTTACGAATGCACATTTTCAAGACTGCTCTGCACCTAAGATGAGGTTACTCACCAGTCTGTATGGAGGTCATCGATAACCAACAATGTCTTCTGGTTGCCTTTCTCGTGACGTGGAGCCAGGGAGCTCAGGAACCCCATGCTGTTATCTCTCCTTGGCATGGTGGGGCTGTTAGAGGTGCTGATAGCTGTCCGCTTCTCAACAACCTCCTCCTGGCCAATGTTCTGGAAGTAGCCGTCAGGTAAGCCGGTCATCGCGTTGGGATCAGAGAATCTTCGGCGAAGGTAATTCATCATTGTTGTCTGGCTGTTACTAGGTTTGTCTCAAAATGGACTCTGTAAAGTATAAGGTCAGAGTTGAAATGAAACAAGTTATACCTCAAGTTTTATATCTATGGCAAGCATGGAAGAAGTAAAACAAAAAATACAAAGATATAATGAAGTTTTCCTTTATCTTAAATGGAAAATTAAGAGAGGTATATATTAGAACTACAAATCCAAGAAGAAGTGTGAAGAAAAATAAATTACAATCACTTAAGTAAAATGAACAGAACAGTGGATACTCAGAACAATACTGCACATTGTGTTTTTAGGTCCTCAGCAATTAACAAACTTCCTATATTTTACCTACTAATGCTAAAGCTACAAATGCAAGACTCTAATCTGTACAGACAGAAGTATTGGATAACATAGGATGGTGTTATCCAAGCTTATCACAGGCCATGTAACAAGGTAAGCAACTTTCTTATCTCCAACGACCAATCAGAATTTGTTTCATGCATTCTATGTTCCCCTCAGTTTCAATTGCTTTGTTATATTTCAACTCTCTGTTTATTCTTGCCATTTTCTCTGATATGAAATGAAAATGAAAGGCTTTATTTTGTCTTTTTTCAAGGTTAGTTAGTCTTTAAGTAAATAAGAGAAGACATTAAAAGAGCAACTTTAAACCATTTGTGATTATGACACTATACGAGTAGGAACTATCTGTCAATCAAAAATGTGATCTAATTGTTGTCTAAACATATAATCATTATACTGGCAATATAGGAATATGTATACATATTTCTTTCTTTAAAAGAACCCCGCTAAAACCATTGATCTAAATCTCATGATGGAAGAATATTATCACATTTATCTACAGATAAGTCTCCATCATTAAGTATTTTCATTCAATTGACAACTAGCATGGTGGTCATTCAACAAACCAAACACACAAATGCGACTGAGATATATAATTCCAACACTTTCACAAAACTTCAAATTGATATAAATAATGGTAGAAAGTCATGAGCTACCCCTTCAATAAAATATGAACATGTAATGGAATGAACTAAGTAATGACATGTTTAAATGGACGATGATCTGAAACACATATAGTACACTGTACTTCATGGTAAGATGTGAACTTACTGGATAAATGCCTCAAGAGCTTCTATTTTTGTCCAAAATCTAGTGCTTCATCAATAAACACATATCTCATGATGCTGGCTCACTCCCACCTTTTAGAATGTGAAGATGTGTCAATGTACTCCAGTACCCTTTAAGCACATCCTATTATCATTCTCTAGATTATTTTTCTAGTATATTTCTACATACCTCTCTTTCTCCCTTTTCATCATAATCTTAGGTCTCCCATAATCTCTCTTCCCTTTCTTTGTTTTTCTCAAGTTTCTACAATCCATTCTCTTATTTCTTCTTAAATCTGTATATACTCCAACTATATATTTCCAACTCTTCTTTCTACATTTTCTGTTATATCTTTTACTCCCTCTCCCTCCCATATCTCTCTCTCTCTCTCTATCTCTCTTTCTCTCTCTTTCTCCCTATCTCGCCCTACATACTCTCTCTCCCTTCTTCCCTCTCTTTCTCTCTCTCTCTCTCTTCTTCCCTCTCCCCTCCCCCTCTATCTCTCCTCTGCTTGATATTTTATATTACAAGAATGTACCTTCCATCAATATTCGTAAAATCGAATTCAAATGGAAAAATGCAATAATATAGTTCAATATTTATTGTCAATAAATACTTAAATAAACAGCATGTCTTGTGTGCCATTTATTTAGAGAAATATCCTGAGGTGCATTTAATATTCCGATCCTCTAGACAATGACTCACTCATCAGCTACAAAAGCAAAAGGCAACGGCCAAAACTCACCTCTGTGATTTAAACTGCAAGATGTCAATCAAGAAACTTGATTCCACAATGCACTGCTCGGGATCGTTAACGAGGGCTTCCTTACAACTGATGCCAGGGGTATGATGTATACAATGATCAGAACCCTACGACGTAAAGAGTTCTCTTTGAATCAATCAAATAGGCAACTAAATCCAAGCTCACCTCCGTTTATTCCTAATCACCTTCCAGCAACGAAAACATCAATCAAAAGGTTTTCAAATGTGATTGTTGGTCACGAACAGTAAGATAACGCTTTTTCCCTTCTAACTTGATATAAGTGATAAGTTATCACCGTCTACACCTCAAAAAAGAACCCGGTATTGATTGTCTTGCAGCTGTGGTGTAAAATTTGTGATATATCCAAATTATAGATCCTGGTAAATCCAAAAGATCCTTTGGGGAATGGGTAAGGCGTGGGAGAGCGACGAGACGGACGGCTTTATTTCCAATCAATCGGAGAGACACTTGAATCTTAGAGATGCTAATGGCTCAACATACAATTTGTTTTTGCGCAGACTGTCCTCATTGTAAAGCAAGACAGTGGCAATTAGCTTTGTATCTGATGTAAATTATCTGATTGTATCACTGAGATGTTTTCATGAATTTTGCCAACGTATTAAGGTTTGGCTCTTCATGTAACTAATCCATTTAAAATGTGGCATGGAACAAAGAGGTATCGATTTCAAACATGTGATCCTATTGTTACTGTTTGAACAGAAACAGACATGAAGCAGGCTTCCTTGAGTACATGTCAAGGTTTTTCAGCCAAAATAGAGAACTCTCTTTGGGACGTACTGACTGAAGTGCTTTACTGCTCAGTAAGTATTCCCATCCAAAGTACTTGGTAGGCAGACAATGATCTCTCTGTCTGTCTGTCTGTGACGTTTTGGTCCCTGGAGACAGCTTGCAGTCAGACTCTCTCAAGGTTTTTAGCTCAATTCAAAAGTCTTGTCCTCCTTTCATCTCAGATGTGAGTGCACTATTGACTGTGAGTGAGGCTGGAGCGATTTCACTAAGCAAGATATCAACACTGATTCATCAGACGGTTAAATCAAATATCTTGACTCTTTGTAACATGAAACGCTCATCAATAAATTCACAAATTTGGGTGTATTCAGATCAAATCAAGACCCAACCTGCACTGTAGAGTTCAGTTTGAGAGTCGCTGGATCATTCAATATCGCTGGATTTAGGTTGTATACAGGTGTGTCATCGCCAGTTCATCCCCTAGCTATGTTATGCCACAGAATGTGTCTCCTAGATGAGCTCTAGTAGAAACATAAGTCAGACGTGTTGCCAATTTAGTGTTGTCTGGTGATTATTACCCTGGGGAAGTATCACATTGAATGTTCTCCTTCGTAAAGGTGCTGAGAAACCTGTAGGTAAAAGGAGTGAAAGGGTATAAAATGAAATGAATATAATACATACCGGTGCTATGAATGTTCAAATATGGAGTAACAAAAACTGATATTGAGAAGGCACAAAATATACATAGATTATCACTAAAAGCATGATGAGTTAAACTGTCATTACTCTTTACAATAATAGACATTTTATTATGAAATGCACTGGCAATGACAGACTTTGTGAGTAATAAAATAGCTTTTTGATGGAAAGAATTTTGAACAAAGAGAGTTCAATATAAGAAACCATTAGTTTTAAAACCCTTCTAATGCCACTTTAGGATTTTGTACAGACTATTCATGTGAATCTCTAAGAAAATAATCTTGATTTGGCTTAAAGAGAGTGAATTCAATGAGCACACTTCTCTGAAGACATATCAGAACTAGTCAGGTGGTGAGGTGGATGATTCAGTATTCCAGGCAGCAGCTTTCATGACTTTGTCTTTTACCTTTTTATTGCATAACCACAAACCAAGAATATAATCAAATCCTCACAGATTACCTTTTGAGTTTGGTTTGCAAAATACAAAACCATGTAGCATGGATCTCACTTTCAAGCTTGACCAATACACTCTCCTTCTCTACAACCTCTCAAATGACACAATAATTGTGCAATGCATCCACAACAAATTGCCATTAGCCATTTTTCTCCTTTTAAAAGGAGATGGATTTCATGAGTTTTGGAGGAAAAATAAAGGCATTAGTATACCAAATCACAGAAAACAAACCAAGAAATTAATGCTGATTATTTTTTTATATGGGAGCAATCAAACACTTTACAGGAATGTATTTTCATATGAGGAGTGGTTTATCATCAGTAATTGAAGCCCTGCAAGCAAATTTATCTTTTCTTCTGATATGGATACCAATTACTTATCCTTGCTTTGTTTCTTTTCTCTAAGTCTTAAGCTCACTGTTTCTCACATGAACTTAAACGGAATTCTGTAGCAAATCACAAATAGATTAAAAATTATATTTTATATCTTTCATTATATTTGATAAATTTTTGTTTTCTTTGGAATATATCTAGGAAGTACCAGAATTTAGAATATACATATATGGAAGGCCCAATATCCAGACATCAAGAGCCTTAAAGCAAGCCCCTCTTTCAATGTTTAAAGAACACAATGTACAGCTTAATGGCAAGAGAGAACATGCTCTTCTTCAGGACTCTTTCACCTTAAGGTTCATGTTATGTTCTACAAAATAACGAGCTGAGATGGTGTGATAGTGTCCATATACCAATGCATTACAGCCTTGGAATGTTTACATGGCACGTAACTTGCCATGGACCATTGGTTTTGTCTCTCCAACCAATATGACATGCGGTAATTTGTCACCTATGGGCTCCTCACAATTACCAGCACTGTGGCCCTATTCAGACTTGGTGCAGGAAACCAATGCAAAAACTTTACCCAGGAAATTAAAAACTACTTTATATGTACATGAACGGTAAGTGGATATTAAAAGAACATAGATGAGCGCAATAAAGGCATCTACACATATTTTGTGATCTGTATGTGGTATGCTTCAATATACAGATTTCTGACAAAACTGACAATAGTAACATCTATATAGCACTTAATTCTAATGTTTCTAAGTCTTGTACTACTGCTACTACTACTACTACCCCCAGCTGTATATATAAACAACACTATCAAGATATAATCCTCTGGCATTCAAGGAATTTTTTCCTACTGGGTACCCATTACCCAGTTTACAGTTTCATGTGTGAATGGCTCTTAAGATGAAGCAATGGACTGTGGAGACAGGATAGCCTGCACCAGGTGAACCATACAGACATCGGTGTTATCTAACTAAGATGTTAACCTCTTCCAGTTAAGGCTTTTCTCTGCCTTTATAAAATTGACATTTATGAAATTCCCAAATAAATATATTGTATCTTCAGAACCAGAAAGGCGTTAACTCTGTGTTGAGGTAAACAAGGTGAGGACCTTCTGGCCCTTAACAGACAATATGTATATCAGTTCCATATAGTTATCTTCATGTTTATCTCATTGAGTCAAACAACTTCAATTTTCACGTCCCGAATCCCAAGTGCAAAAATTGAAAAATAAAAGAAATTAATGAGACAACTGCAAAACCATTCATCCTTATTTGCACAAATCTTTTAAAAGTTTTGGGAGTTCCTTGCCACAGCTGACATTTAACAATTCATGACGGTTTTAAGCTGCAAAACTTTTACAGTCGTGTTTGAAAACAATTTCAGCGTCATCACAAGTAAAGCACAGTAACAGAAAAATTTAAAATCAAGGAGGAATTTTCATCCCACACCTGTATGACACAACATCAGCAACCACATTTTATAATTCAAGCACCAGCGGGATCCCAAAGACCGGCTCCCTCTGGAGACTGTCAAATGAAGGGAGGTGTGAGTGCAGGTTTTCTCAGTTGGCCGTTTTCATCTTCACAGTGACTTCCCTGGTGAACTTGTTCAAGTGTGCTTTTAATCAACAATGTTGATTCACAAGATTGTTAAGAAGACGAACACTATGTTGATGAAGGCATGAATGATTGAAGGTGAATGATCTATCTTTGCTCTCTGAAATGGATAAATCAACCCCTTATTGCTTAAATTTATCACACAAAACATGATTAAGGAATGATTGCACACTGATTATTTAACTGTTGCTCTAAGTACATACATGTTTATAGAGTTCCCCACACCTCATGAAATTCACCAATAAAACAGTGATCAAGAAATGTTTGAAGTCATATGATCCAGCATTACTAACAAAGGCAAAACAATTTAAGTGTGACTTTTGACTTGATATTATTTTTGATATCCTTCATACCCTTGTTATCACTAGTAGTCTGACATCATTTGAAAAAACTATCAAATTTCAGAAATATGTCAGTCAGTCACTCAATTGTGTCTGACAGGGAATTCTAGAAAGTAAATGGGTTTCCTTGCATAATTTGATTACTAGGACACTTCTAACATTTGTAAATAGGACATACGTTACATAGTCATAATTCCTGCACCGAATATGATGTTGGCTGCAAAAGGGACATAGTATCTTTAAGCAATCAAACCACTTCAAATGTGTTGTTTTGTTTTTACGTACAATGTTTTTACGTAAAATAATACAAATGATGTTCTTAACTCATGACTGGTTTTCACTGTGCTACCCAATGTAATATACTCTAAATGATGAAAGCAAGACAATTGAATCCAAAAGACTTATTCAGGAGACAAAATACAACAGCAGGACATAACGAAAGTAAGGCTTGCTTCAGACATTACGCAAGTAAACTGTCCAGACATGTCAAAAAGTAGCTCATCAAATGTTCTCATGTATGGTGTGAGGCTACACTCTTCTGGGATTCCACATCGGTTTTTATTAAGACTGATCGCAAATGAGTTTCTTCCGAAAACCCATCATCTCATTACGGTCTGACGAAGTAGACGCAATCTGTCTATCTCAGTCCATGCCATTCTGTCAATTTTTAATCAATGCTTCAACTGGCAATGCATCATGTAGATAGGGCGCCCCTTTGGGTGCCTAGCTACATCGGTGGACAGGGGGCTTGTTTAACTTTCTCTTTGCGTCTTCCAATTATATGCCTCTAAATATTTATTGGATTCTGCATCTATTTAGGGGGATCAATAAAAGTTTTCTCCCATGTTCAAGAAGATAAATAGTGTCGATACTGTCTCAAGCTACTCTGTGTATGACCCTATGGCGCCACTAAGTTGATAAAATACCTGCTGTGAGCATGATATGCTTTTAATTTTTGTTGAAGTCTAAGATTCAATGTCCTTCTGACTTTCAACACATTGAAAATGTATAAGGGGGGATCAAAGTGTCTGTCCAATCCCCACTAGCTCCAGTAAAATTTCATATGGAGGTGGTATTTATGACTTAAAATCTCTTCTTCAATTAAAAAAAGAAATAATCACCTACAATTGTTCTCCAATTTTATTATTGTTTGTTATAACAAATACATCTGTATGTGAGACAACAGTAAAAATATTCATTCACAATTAATGGTTTTAAGTTATAATTTACACAATTTTAAACAGAATAAGATATAATTTTTTTAATGGGATTGCATTGTCCTTGATAAAAAAAATTGTGACAGAAAAAAATACTTATTGTAAAAGTTGTTACAGCATACCATATAGCTTTAAGAAAGTAGCCCCCTTTTTCAAAAGTAGCCCCTTGGTTTTTTGAAGAGTAGCCCCCATGAAAAAAGGTAATTCCTAGCCTGTCTTAACATATACATGTACACATAATACCCAAAGATTACACTAGCCATAACAGAACCCCCTTATTGCACTGTTCTCCTGCAATTTAAGGACTTGTCCAGAAGACAGGTCTGGTCGGTTTATTACTCACAAGGTGCTCTCATAAGACAAGCCTAACCCAATCTACCATCATCATCATCATCATCATCATTATCATCATCATCATCTCCTGTTTGGTATACAAGGTATACATAGGTCAAACAAAGGCTCAGAATATCATCATCAAGCTGACATACCATACAAAGGTAGAGTAGGTTCTGTCAACGTTTGTCTATGCATCAATCACTGGATACAATTTGTATCCTAACAGGGTCTGGGGTACTATATTAAGACCACAAACTTGACCGAGCAATTAGGTTCCTTTGGGCGTTCTTGTGTGAATAATCTATGAGTAATTATCTAGTGCGACTCTTTTAATCCTGATGCATTAGTATTCAGCTTGCATGACCCTGTATGAAATAAGTCAAGGATTGTTGGAAGGATTCCATATTAATAGCTAAGATACTGTACTTAGAATCTCTAGTCACTGCCTTGAAGTATACTTGTTTCAGTATACTTAGTAGGGTAGTTCTCAGAATTTGAATTACGCTTTCTGATAATTCCACGGTAGAAGACACAAAAAAAGAAATGCAATTAGAATTATATTAAGCAACCATAATGCAAGATAATGTGAGTGGACAAATATTTAGGCTCTCACAAGTAAAAATCATGGTTATCCTGATGACATCCCCCTTTATATACAACAATACAATAATGGATAGTTAATACAATTTAAGAGGATTTGAATCACATCTATTTGATTTTATACCAACTAGTATTTGAAAAATTTTCTAAAAGTCAGGAGAGCAATTTAACATACATAGCAATCACCCCATAACCATTCATGTATTTCCACTTTTTTTTAAGGGGCTGGGGTGGAAATGGAGTGGTGATATCTAAGTGTCTTAATGACTCTTTAAAAATACATGTATGCAATTTATATTTTTTGATGTACATGCATTTTTTACAACTTCCTCTTTTACTACTTTTCTTCATGTTTCTCCTCTGTGCTTTCCTGACTTCATGTTATATTCTGTTTTCTTACTTTTCGCTGCCCAAGCAATCTTATCATATTAACTATATATATTTCAATATTGACAAATCAAATGTAACTGTATTTTATGTTAGAAATATGCAATGAGTGTTTTAATTGTACATATGACCAATTAAGCCATTGGGCTGCGACAGATGTTCTTTAATAAACCCTGAATTGAATTGAATTGAATTGAGATGTCCAGCAAAGTAATTTATGTTAGTAAGGCAGCCTTCTATTTTCGAGAGTGAATCTCACTCAAAAAATCAGAATCGACCTCTGCATTGTTGGGCAAATAAAGTAAGGCAAATGAAACTACCTCTGCACAGGACCTAGCTAAAAGTATTTTAAGAGAGACTGTAGAGTTGATCTTTAAGAACAGGACAGGAAGATGGTCATTCATCACAGAGTTGAGGACGAGGGCATTTAATCTAAGAGATGGACGTAAACTTCCTTTCATACCCACTACTCTAACCATGTTTGTTTTTTCGTCCACAGCTATCCATCATGGTAAATCTAACCTTTCTGTTTAACCACGTAAATGTCATCATTAAGCTAATTAAATCATTTAAAATCTAAAGAAGTTTAAAGCAAGTTTGGCCATTAAGAAAATAATATTCAGTCGAGACTGCTTTGGCCACCAACAGTACAGAAAGACCACATGATCACATTAATCTCCCTTACATGCTAGTTTCACATAAAAACCTGTACATAATGAAAACCTGCATAAAGAGATTGTTTTTCTTGTATACCTTGAGCAGTCTTGATATACAGGTTTTTCTTTATCATCAATGAACTTTGAATATATTGTACAGTTTCATTGAAAGTGTCATTATAAAAATTAAGAAAAATGGATTCAAATCTGAAAATCATCTAATTACTGATATATGCATTCCTTAGTAATAATCCAGAAACACCCTCTTGCAAGCTTAATATATAGCAACACATAAAAATGAAGTCAAAAATACTATTGAAAGTATGATTGTACGTGTCAAAGCCATACTGGGAAGAACAGTAGGTTCATGTGAGAAGCTAAATAATCAAGAAGAATCTTGAGATGGTTTCTAAGGACAGAACACAAAGATGGCCATCCATCTTGTGATTTGAGGACAATTAAGGCATTACAGTCACAAGGATTACTTAGCTAGAAGTGAAATACTGCCACAGTACCAGGCCTGTCATGCCCAAGTAACTCTAAGTGAGTTGGTCTTTTTTTATTCTGAGCTATCTATCCATCACTGAAGAACATCTATCTTTGAACTTAACCCTATTGGTGCTATTCTTTATAGGTCTACTGTTTTGACCAGTTTAAGTGATTGCAGGGCAATAAGGAAGAGGCTTCTATTGGTAAATAAGATACCATCATAATCATTATCATCATTATCACCATTATCAAGATAGTTTCATTTAGAATTATCTTTATTATTATTGCTCTGATTGTTATCATTTATGCAACGACTGTAAAGAATATTAGGTATCGGTATACGTCATACAAAATGATGATCCCACATACAACTTTTCTGCACCCACATAAGAAGTGGGGACATGGGAAAGGTCTTCATTGGAAAAATATCTCATCTCATTTCTCATTGTCTGTTGAGAGCAACATAGGCTTTAAAAATGATGTTATGTTTAGCTCTGAAGAGGTGATACGATGCACTGTGGTTGACCGATATGAGCCGATTGGTTCAGCTAAGCTCATCCAGCTCACCTAGTGTGCCCTTTAGTAAAAACACTTCGGGCTAACACCAATAGTAGATGACATTTCAGATGTCCATGCAGGCGGAGCAACTAATCTACTCATCCCAATACCATTGATATAATCTATCTACTGAATTCATGGCTATTTCATATGACAATCCACACCACATCCTTACACACCAAAAAGAACAAATGAAGTAGTTCTAGAGAACCTCACAAAATTGTATTTAATTGCAATATAACATATAATGTCCACATTTTATCCATGGTGTATATATTTGGATGATGTTGTAGTCACGCCAGGAGCACCTAAGGCAAATACCAGGAGGAGATGATGTTTCAAATTTCAAACATTCTCGGCAACTAGTCTTCTCATCTTAATACTGTGTTTATATCTGTCATATACATGGCTTTTCTGTTTGACAATTCACACAACATCCCAACACAACCGAAAGCACTACAATTATCAGTAAATATTGCACATAACATAAACACTATTATCCAAGATGTATATACTTCAATCATATTGTAGTAGGCACATTAGGAGCCCTTAGGAAAATACCAACAGAATATGACATTTCAGATTTCCGTAAGGGCTGGGCAATTAATCTACTTCATCCGGATACAAGCAAAGTAATCTATTATATCATCTTTCATATTTATGGGTACTTTGTTAGACAATTCACATCACGCTTAAACACAGCCAAAATCTAGTCAAGTGGTTCTTTGGAACAATATAAAAATGTATCAATAACTGCTATGCACATTGGACAAGATTGAAAACAAAGAGTGTATACATGTATATATTTGGATGATCTTGCAGGTACTTGATGAATTTTCAGCAATTCACTCTTGAAAAATAAAATCTAAAATGACACATCCTAAACAAGTGTGAATCTAACTAAACTTGATAAACTCAATGTAGACAACTATACAACAGGTGTACATCCTGCACGCTGTGTGGATGATATGACTGGATGGAGTATGACAGATAGGACTCAGCTCATACCGGTAGAAAGATCGGAAACAGTCATCTATCAAAACAAAACCATTTCTATTAAGGGTAAAATCTACCATTGTTCCAGCATTATTGTGATTATTCATTTACCGCCTTGCTTTACAAAAGCAAGCATGATGTGGGTACCTACACAATGATTAAAAATTCAGAATTTAAAAGGGGGGCATTTGTCTCTTTTTGTGTTCCTGATATATTTTTGTTTGTGCCGCTACATTCTGTTAAAATTTAAAATTTTCAAATAGAAAACTTGTCCAGACAGTGGAAGAATGCTGTTGTCTGACGTTTGAATTGGCAAGAACTGCTCTCTGCTTTGTATCATCATAGATAAAGGGTTAGAGCTGCAATTGGGTTCATTAAGTTTAGGGTTAGAGTAAGGTAAAGTTTGGAACAGGGTTGGTGTTAGGAATTCAATGGATGAAGGTTACTGAACACAGAGCAATTGTCATAAGAGTATATGTTGCCAAACCATACGCTTCACCTTGAAATTAGTAAATTTGTCCAGGCTCTTCCAACTGAAATTCAAACAATGTTCAATGTGGGTATTTTCACCTAAATGAATTGAACTAAAAAAGTAACTATAATACAGCTTGGGCAAGTACATCAAAACAAGGGCATGAAAAACCCAAACATAGAACAGCATCATGAGACAAAAACACCACTCTAGCAGAATGAAATGAGCCTTGAGCGGAGATTCTCAATCAATAACTTCACGCAGGTGGTCACAAAACTGAACCTTAGAGACATATATTGCCCTTTCATAACATTCATATATTGCCCTTTCATAACATTCATATATTGCCCTTTCATAACATTCATTTTTTTCAAAGTTCAAATGAGAAATCCTTAGCTCCTTTACGTACAAGTTTATTGAGGTATGCATTGTAAACATATTACATTGAAATAAAACTGTTTCTTTGAAGGATCTTTCAAGGCTTAGTTTTGTACAAAAAGAAAAAGTGATATTGAGTTAACAGAAATGAATTTCATCATGTATGTAACTCTTACTGTAAGTTATCACTAAATAAGTATTTAGCGACTTGCAAATTTTGTTTTTCATTGCTCAGAGAGTTTGTATTTAGATTGAGCTAAATGTAAATGAATGTACTTTTTTTTTTTAAACGAGAATAAATGCATACCTGAATCTAAATTATACATTTTTCTAAACCAAAAAAAAAGCATTTAGATAAAAATAGATCTACTAGAACTGTATACAGAGTACTTAATGAATAGTAAATGAATTAAGAATCAAAGCATTGCAGCCTTTTAAAAGGGTTATGTCAACTTTCAACTGTTCATCATCTCACAATATTGAAGATCACATACTATTTGAATGCTTTCTTCATGAGATGTGAAAATACTATGAAAATACTTCAAAAACTAGAGGGAAATATTGGGTGTAATAAATCAAGCTGGGAATTGGAATGGAACAAAGCGGAATTTGAAGTTTTGATGAACAAAACATTAGAGATATTACAAAACAAAAGTTAACATATAATATATGTGCAGGTTACCTCATTCTATCTATGTAAGATGTGGATATACCTCCATTGCAAACTGGAAAAGGGGGATTTGGTGAATACCAGAATAGACACAGTTATCTTTTCACCAACCATGGACATTATATATATATATATATAAATGTGTGTGTGTGTGTGTGTGTGTGTACGATTCAATCAAATTAAATAGCTTTTGGGAGGATTTAAGAAGACAAAAACGTGGCCAATATTTCATAAAACTGACTTAACTTGAAAAAAATGCAATCAACTGTTAGACACCAGAGGCAATTAATAACAGGAAACCTAAGCACAAGAAACAAAAACTCAAACCAGATACGGTTCACAATTTAAAGCCACAAACTAGGAAAATCTTTCAAATTAAGTATTTCTGCAGTATACATTGTCTAAAAAGATTTAATTTTTTTTCACTTGTTACCTAAATGTGTGAAAAGGAAATTCTTTAACCTAATCCACTATACTAGTTTGTTTATTTTTAATCTTCATGTATGCTTATCATTGGTTCAGAGTCATAAGGGTGTTAACTCTGTGAATATATAAATTAATGCCCTTCTGGCTCCAAATAGACAGCATTAATCCTTGATTAAGTGAACTGAGGACAGTGGGGACAGATAATGGGTTCCATTCATGTTACTTATCAACTCTTCATCAACTAAAACTAAGAAAACAGGCAAATAAGAAATCACTGAATAATATACCTAGGGAACGCAATAGCTGTAGTACGAGGAAAAAGTGCACTTCTCATGATCTAAAATACAGATTCCTCTTCAGTCAAATCTGCTATTTGACAACCTCATAAACAGCACTGAAAGAATGTCTCCCGTGAGTCGGCTTGGCCACATTAAAGATATGGCTCCCTCATTTGCGGATAAGCAAATATTGATTCAGATCTTGAACGTACTTCACTCTCATATCTACAAAACGCTCTGGCCTTTTGTCGAGATTGCCGAGCATGCAGGTTCGTGTGGTCAGTTTGCAGGCAGAGCAATGGGACGTCTGGGATTTGTTAAGTGCCATGTAAAAGTCTGATTGATATTGTTAAGTATCCTTGGAAATAAAATGGATTTATGAACAAAAAATGAGGAACACAGATCACCACTTTGAAAGCTTAACTGATTGAATACTAAGCCAAAGGTGCACATCATCTCCAATAGGTTAATGTCAAAGGCAAACCTATGCCTAAAAATGGACATGATATGTGATTTCTAGCATTTAATTAGAGGAGGAATGTTTAAAATGTTCTTGACACAATGTATATAGATTTTGTTTTAAAGTCAGTTATATAAGACAGGAAAAAAGAAAAATGAAATTTGGAATACTAAAAAAAAGTTACTCGTAGTACAATCTTTTAGTTTTAGTACTATAACCATTGCAGATTCTGATAATCTCAGTAGCTTATTATTTCTTCACAATTATGGTATTTAAATACATAAGGGTTTGCAATTATGCAGAGGTTGGAGAAGATGATATTTAAGAGTTCTCAGCAGAAATTTGTCAGAGCTCAAATGTAAATAGTTAATAATTTCCACTAGCAAAAGCCTGATATGAGTAGCATCTTCATCAATGAATTCATTATGCCACAGTGACCGAACGGTCCCATCACTCCTCTCACAGCTATATCAATATGGTAAATAAGCACATTAACATATGGCGCTGGCCTCATTTAGGTTACCCTAGTTTGACAAATCAATACAAGTAGCTCAATGGTCAGCCACAAGCTAGAGCCTTCCTATAGAATATTACCACATATCAAGATTGTGAAAACATATTTATTTTATCTTTTAAAGGGAAATGCTCCAATGTAGGGTCATTGCCTAGATTAGAGTTCAAAAACTTATACCAAAAAATTTCATAGATGCTCAATCACATTTTTTTTTTTTTTGGGGGGGGTCGTCCCAAATGGAACATGCCCTCATTAATGTCCTAATTAGGTCGTCATTGAAAAAAGACTATCCTATCTCTCTTCTCACAACTATATGGTGAAAGGTTTACATGCCTTCAATAATCACAATTTCAATAGTATGTAAGCAGCCATATTTAGGATTCCCTGCTTTTCAAAGTCAACCCATTAAACTCTATGTTCTACCACAACCTTAGGTCGTGGACGAGTGGATATGTCAGCGGACTGTGGATAACAAGGTCCGCGGTTCAAGTCTCACCACGGCACTAATGTCCTTTGGCAAGACATTGATCTACATTTGCCACTCTCCACCCAGGTGTAAAATGGGTACCCGGTAGGATGCGAAAGCTAATGTGCTTAGATTAGCAAGTGTGCGCTTGTAAAAATGACGCCTGGCTGGAATGCTCCCCAGGGAGTGGAGAATGTGCATACATTGTGTGCGGGTAAAACTGAATCCGATGACCGGGGTAATAATAGATATCTGTAAAGCGCTTTGAGAGGGCCTTCGGTCTTGAAAAGCGCTGTATAAGAACTAGCTATTATTATTATTATTAATATGTAATAAACCACATTGAAGAAGAAAAAATCTGGTATATCTCTATTACGGAAATGTTCGAAGGTATTATCATTGAAGTGAACACATTTTTCATAAATCACACCAAAGAGTTTCATTGAGATCCAAAAACATTTCTATTTCCCTACTTTCTTGCAGGTCGGGGGGAGGGGGTTAGAATTGGCTTTCATGAATAACCTAATGGTGCCACTACCATCAGACTGTTCTATCTCTCCTCTCACAGCTCTGTGATCAATGGGACATGGGCTTCCAATAATCATAATCTCATTAGCATGTAGCTTGTAGGTGACCTCACATTGGATACCCAATATACTCAGTCAATACATAGAGCTTCATGGACAACCACATGCTAGCTAGAGCCTTCATACGCAAATACCACAAATGGGGATGGTGAAAATATGTCTACTCTGCCTCTGAAACGGAAATACTCTGATGTAGTGACAGTGGTTAGCACATACGCTTACGGTACATCAAATTTGAAAATCAATCACTTTAAAAGAGATTCAAGGTTTCCATTCATATTGGGGGGGGGGTTGTAGTAAAAATGGCCTAAATAAATGACATACCTATGCCAGAGACCCATCATGTGCTCTAGTGAAATATAAACTTAAATTTGTTTTGACAAGGTAAAGGGGTTATGGTTTACATTGCATTTTAGGTGAGGTTTAACTTTATGGATGGGGTCACTGTTTGGTTTGCCCATGGCTGAAGTTAAGAATTCAGTTAGTGTTTAGATATTAACCCAAAAGCAATTGTCCCTTGAGCATGCATCTTAGAATTACCGACGTCACAATTGCCAGACAACAATCCTATCCCTTTTTTCACAACTACCTGTCAAATGCTTAATACACTTCCATTTATTCCTATTTCATTAGGATGGGGGTGAACTTGTTTAGGCTAGTCGGGTTGTTTAGGAGTCAACATAATGGAGCTCCATGGTCAGCTATAAGCTAGAGCCATCACGCTCAAAATACCACATTTCAACAAGCTGGAAAGTTGTCTGCTTGATCATTTTAGACCTTCAAAAAGCAATTTAATTGTATATTACACACACTTTTATATACCCTACCCCAAAAACTATACCAATGTGAATAGATCGAAAGAGAAATTCTTGCTATCAAAGATAGCAATTTCAACTGATTTTTCAACAGATTTAAATATATTGCGCATATCAAATATATAAAAAGTCTTTGTCTGGATTTTCTGTTTCCTGAAAACAAACTTTGAAAGTTGAAAAGAACATAACATGTTTAAATCATTATTAAAAAATCCTCAAAATCTAGCTCAAAGGCATATTCAAATATGTAGCAACAAAAAACAAAAACAAAGAAGGTCATATGTGTTTTCACTATGCTCTGTGTTATAAGACAGGAAATATGAAGCATATTACATTTTACATCATCATAATTTTCTTTTTTTTTAATGTTGTAGATTGCCGCTGTATATCTGAACGAGGCATCAACTATACAGATATCTTGAGGAATTGGAATATGTATCCGTAACCTTACTACACTTTCAACATTTGTAGCATGCTAGTGCTAGCTTTGCACATGGATCTCAAATCAGTGGCACTACCCTTAACCCTTTGACAGCCCATGTCTCTTATTCACCTTGGTACAATACAAGAACTATTCCCCTCCCAAAGGAAAGGGGTTAATCATCAACTGACAAGACTGGAAATTAAATTACCTTGAGCAGGTATTGATGTTACAGCAGTACAGGCACTCAGGAAAATACATAAAGTGCTCTTAATGAACACTGGCTGTATTTCTCGTCTGTTTGGAGCCAGAAGGGCATTCACTCTGTGTTGAAGTATATGGGTTAACACCCTTTCGGCTTTAAACAGACGGTATAAAGCCTGCTTTGTCCCATCTTGATTTAGCAAACCTCAAAAGCAGCAAGGTGAAAACATGAATATGAAGGCCAAACACAATGGTGTGCTATGCAGCGAGGAGAAAGTCCCATATTTGATTTATCAAAACTAGTTCCCCCATCAATAGTGTAGAAATCTTTTGAAAGCAGAACATGACAAAATGAATAACAATGACATATACACTTCACTTGTCTGCAATAGTAGCAGAATGAAATAGTAGAAATAGACATCCTATTCCTTATTGCACTTTTTACATTGTCATATGGAATAGCAAATCAAAATTCATATTAGTTTAGACAAAACAAGTTGACATATAATAACAAATACTTTCATAATATATTTGTTATTTTCTGTCAATGCTGATTACGCTTTTTGTTTGCACTCTATCATTGTAAAATCATCATAATTCAGATTTTTGGATATGATATTTGATAGATCTATCTATCTATAAAATAAACTAATCATGCATAAGCTTAAACTTTCTCTTGAGTAAAAATGGCTAAGATGCAAATAAATGTCATGGCAACATATGTCATGGCTGAATTTAACCCTATCTAGTTAAAACTGAAACTTTGCAAACTTTTTCCTTTTATCTCCAAACATGTTCTTAACATTATAGCATGAGTCAATTCTCCATGATATGGGCAAATATCTTGCAAGTGAACTAAAAATGCAAGTATTGCTGTTGAAATGGAAATATTCAATTCAATTCACTACGCATTGATTTTCTTTCCAACAGAAAGATAAACAAAGGTATTGCAGATATTATTACAGAAAGTATGACAAAAATGTATGTACATATTCATTTTTCATCTTAATAAGTATACAAATACACTTAATACACATAATAGAATTATTACAAGAAATCTTAATTTCAGAGTAAATGGGGGAATCCACTAAAAAGCAGTGCTTGTAGTTTATGGATCCCCCAGAACTGCATGACCAAGTTCAAAAGATTGCATGACCAAATTAAAAAGACCTTAGTAGTAATTAACACTTCCTAATCTTACATTTTATCTCAAAATAAGTCATTAATGTGAAACGATTCCGCATGATACAGGTTAATAGTCTAGTGAATGCAATCAGGGTTGTTTAAGTGTATTGCTTGGAGAATTCAATAATTTGATAAAAAACAAAAAGACTGTTTGCATGTGATGTCCTTGATGTTATCAAAGATTCTACACGATGCAGGCAAATGATCTCTTGAGTGAATTACTGTGTAGTTACTGCTATTTAAGTGCAGACATTGCTTGGAGAATTCAATAAGTTGGTGCAAGAGTCCAAAACAATACTATTTTCATAGAAATCAATACTTTATTCACCTACATCTTACCAATAAATAAGTCCTTCACGTTATCAACGATTCTACATGATATAGGCAAGTCTCATTAGTGAATTGCTTTGCAATTATTTTTGATGAAATGTGGGTATTACATGGCAGATTTCAATCAATTGATGAAGTAGAACAAAGCATCCCAATTTAGATAGATATTGATACTTAATGAACTCCATCATTTACCTCAAATCAAGTTCTTAGTGTTATAACACAAGCTGATTCTACATGGAAAGGTTAAACTGTCAGGCGAATTGAAATGCAATTACAGCTGTTGAAATGTTTCCATTGCAAGGCCAAATTATATCTTCTTCTTCTTCTTCTTCTTCTTCAAGATAATCTGCCTCCTTCAATTGAAGCAGCAGAACAAAACAACTGTAACTAGAAGTTGATAATATCTCAACCCACATATTACCTTGTAACAACTTCTTCAAGTTAAAAAAAAAATGCCAGTTCCACATGAAATGGTTAAACTGTCTCTTGAGTGAATTACAATAAAATTATCACAATTGAAACTGAAATTAAGCTCAATTTTGCCTGGTGGAATACACTAAAATGATGCATTAGGCAGTATACATTGTAAATAAATCCTTCTTTCTCCTCTTACAATCGAATCATATGAGGTAAAAAAAAAAAGAAGAGAAAAGCTGCAAATTAGAAGCTAGGCCTGTATCTCGGATGGTTGGTTGTTTCATGGCAAGCCTTTGGCAGGGTGACTGACATGATAATCAGCATTGATTTCCTACTTATCATCGGCCCAGAGAGGCATTTACTTACCAAACACCCAGGAGCGGACGCACCAATAGAGAATAAAAACAAGGGTACATGGTATCGACCCACCTGCAAAACATCTTCAGCATGCAGAACACACAATGCAAAAGGCCACTGCTTTTCTAAAAGGGGGCATTTCCTTGATCGTCCTCTCCTGTGCCTTAATCCTCTCTTCCCATCCTAGTCCCTCCTGATTTATCTCCTTGTTCTCTTATCTACCCTCACTTTCACTTTCTCTCTTTCCATTTTTTTTTTTGGGGGGGGGTCTCTGTTTTGCTTTTTTCCCCTCCCTCTCTCTCTCTCTCTCTCTCTCTGTGCATGTAATTATGAGTGTATGTGTGTGTGTGTTGGTGTGAGTATGATTATATCTCTATTCTCTTTTATTTCTCCTTCTACCTCTACTTCTTTCTCTCTCCGTCTTCTCTTCTTCTTTTTCTCTCTCTGTCTCCTCTACTTCCTTCTCTCTCCTTGTGCAATTACGTTTTACTGACAGTTCATTTTGATTCTAAAACACAAACAATAAAACACATCTATGCATTCACACTGCCATTCTTTACAAATCTAGGATTCTCTATCTAATATCTTTCTCCACCTCTCTCGTTATGCATACTACTTAGATTCCTTGCCATTGGCACTACTGGTATAGAATCCGCATACAAATGGCATGCTCAAGGCAGCAATATTATAGCGTTTCTGTAGCCTTACAATTTGAAATTGATGCTTGCTTTGAAAAACACCCTATGGAATAAATGAATAAATGGAGACTTAAATTCTAATACCCAAATGGATCTATTTCCTAGCTTAAAACAAGAGTACAATCAATATGAACACATATCAGAGGGAGTCTGCTGCATTTCAGGAATAAATCAACACAGAATTGTTATTGTTCTTGATCCAATTTGTTGGCAGCTTCAAAAGAAGGAAAGGTATCAAAATCAAATCGAAAAAGCTACATTTTAAATAAAAAGTAGTGGTGCAAATTCAGAACTTCACAGATAACATTAGCAATGGAAACAAGAATTTAATTATGAAGGACAAAGATAGAAATCAAGGAACATGCTTTTACATTCCAAAAAGGATAGAGTTATGTAATCACTCTCTACATTTAACCCTACATCTAATGCATCACCAATTATACATCCGTCACACAGCCAAACCAACTTTAGAACCAACTCTAAACTGACCAATTCTTGGCCATAGACGTTATGTAATATTTTGTTTAGTGTGTTGTCGGTCTGGTGTCGGTCTTGTTGGTGTGACTAAGGTATCAAACTGCTACTGTTAAAAGAATTCACCTGATGAGTACCAGAAGGTGATATAAGCTAACACTACTTTGACTCCCAGCAGATCATTAGTTCAGAGCGAGAGGGGATCATGATTATCAGCATCCATTCCGTTTTCATATACTGTAAAATATGTTCATGTTTAAAATCAATCCGAGTCTATCACTGAGAAGTCCAGAAACTGAGGGTTGCTTTTATTTGTGTCAACTTTATTTTTCTTTTTAAGTTTAATTGTCTTCTGTAAGTTTCCTGGTTTCTAGTGATGCATTATTGGCCAGATTTGTGATACATTATCGGAATAGAATGTCTAGTTTCAAGAATAAGAGTTAATACATTTTTAATTCCTGGCAGATCATCATCTGTTGAGATCCAAAAAGGGCATATACTCAATGCTAGGCTATATGGGTAGATGCCTATCTGGTTCTCAGAAGGCCACTTTGCTTAGAGCAAAAAGGGCAGTAATGCTGCATCAATGATAAGAGCTAACAACCTTCTAACTACAAGACATGTTCTTCTCTGACTTTCTTTTCTTTGAACCTGAATCAATGCTACTCACATTCCAAGGCAAGGTTTTGATATGTCAGGTCATGATCTGAGCCTAAGGCGATAGCAGGCGACCAGGAAGGAGCAGTGTGAGTATGCAACGTGCCTAGCTCACTCGCTATCCTTAGACAGCCCTTACAGCTTGAACTCAAAGGGTGAAAGACATCGCCTCCCTCTTGTCTTGCACCATTCTGTGATGGAGTGCCATCCAGTCTCATTCATTACATACTAGTGAACTATGTTCGTATATAGTGTTTCCTTAATGACTGGATTGTCGAGGGAAAAGGTGTTGTGTAAAAATACAGAAAGTGGGAGTATATTGTTTGCCTGACCAACTTTAAGACAATCTTATACCCAATTTGGATGATGGTTCACCAAATCATAATCTTTTTTTTTTAAATTTTATATATTGAACACAAATCCCCAAATTTGGGCATGTGTTTTTCCAAGGGTTTATCACACATTATCTTAATGTTGAAATACTTTCACCTACCATTTTAATTTAAAGTGGATGGGAATATCAAAAGCTGCTTCAATGTAAAGGTACCAACAATATCTTACTCCATAATCCCCATCAAAAATATTGTTTAGAAAAAAGTATTTTCTATCAATAACAA
>BEXV01000128.1:347903-370619 GCA_003118195.1 Hemicentrotus pulcherrimus
GGGGGGACAGGTTAAACCCCCTCCCCCCCCCCCGTAGATCTGCCCATGTTACAATATCATCCCACCACATCTTGGTCTTCCTCTTCCTCTTAATAGGGACTTTTAGATTTGCGTGGACGTGGTATTTTAAGGCACTGGCAGTCACATTTTAAGCGCTGGCAGTGCCTTAAAAGGAGATCACACCTTGCAGTCCACGTTATCATTGTGCAAATTTAAAAGTCCCTAATATTGATTTACTGGTCGAGGTTCATTGCACTGCGAGCTGAATCGGTAATAATAAAACGAGAAATCTAGCACGCTAATCTAAGTTCCATATCATTGGTTTAAGGTTTGAAAATTGAAACTCAATATTGTGTTAAAGTTATAACAGAAAAAATAATCTTTATTTTATAATTCCACGGGGGCGATTTTTAATTTTGAAATCGCCCCCGTGAGCAACCTGACGGGGGCAATTATGTAGCTCACGGGGGCGAATCGCCCACCGCCACCGTGTATTTTGAGCGCTGCTGAAGATTCATGAAGGAAGGAATTTTACCATAAACTGTCCTTCTAGCTCTTTGGATTGCCTATCAAAACAGCAAACAAGGTAAACCTGTAGATTTAACATGATTTACAAAGATAAAATAGGATTGTAATAAATATACTCTGTCAGGATTTGCTGATTAATAAAATTTTAATTTTAAGAGCAAGGAGTTTTACAGAAAATTGATCTGGGGAAAAGCTCAAAAATAATACACCACTCCCCAGAAAAAAAGGAATCCCATTTGCGATATGAAAGGTTTTAGAAATGAAAAAATAATGTAGTAGTTTCACAAACAGATAAATCAGAATGCTCTATGAGATTAACCCTTCTCTATCAGTTTGTCTGTTAAAAGTAAGAAGGGCTTTAATTTATGATTAGGTGCACAAGTAAACGCCCTTCTGGCTCTAAGTAGGTGTGATTTAATGCTCTTCTCGTCTCCTGGGAGCTGGCTTACTTCAACCAGACAGGTCACGTAGGAAGACCAAACCGTGTCAAGCGATTTAATCAAATTGGATTTGAGGAGACCGGTAATATATCTGAGCTAAGGCTGTGATATATATATTGCCTTGTCGTGAGAGAAACATATATATGCTTGCAGATGAGGGGGCATGTTTATCTTCCATGGGAGATATTGTCTGCCATAAGATCTAGGAGGGCATTAAATCTGTGTTAAGTGCACTCAGTTAACGCCTTCTAGTTCTAAGCTCATAACATGAGCCTTGACTATGCTATAATGGGGGTACTTTGCTTACAAGCATGAAAGGGCTCTTTGTTTATTTGAAATGTTTATTCATGTAAAGGTTTGTGTTATGGTCATTCCTAATGTATTTTTCCCCGGACACTTAGAAATGTCACATTAGAGTAAAGAATGTCACGTTTTCAACACAAATTTAAATTTGATGAAATGTCATATTTTTGGTCTAGCATTCTTCTTTACAAAAAACACGCTATATGTGCTTTCAAAATGAAATTCTCTAAGAAATAAAAACTGCAGTTTTATCAATTGTAATTTCAGAAACTAAATTATTATATTATAGCAAAGAGTAAAAAATCCACTAAAACAAAAAAAATGTTACAAAATTACAATGTCATTACTTTTACCCTTGTAATTCTTAAGAAAAACAATATTGTTTATAATACACTAGGGCAGGTGTGCGACTGTCCGTCTGTCTCTTTCTCTGTTTTGCTCTCCCTTCTCTCTCTCTCTCTCTCTCTTTCTCTCACTCTCTTCCTCCTTTCTTTCTCTCTATTTGACTGTTTCTCCCTTTTCTATCTTTCTCTCTTTCTCTCTTTTTCCTCTTTTATCACTCTACAATCTTCTTATAGAAACATGAAACATTGATTTTGCATAAATACCATTATTCTGCAAGAACATTTAGAATTGTTGCAAGAACCACAAAGTATTATTGCTTTATCAACACGTGTACCGAAATTCCATCAAAACTGAAATGTATATTGACAAGAATAACATGGTCTGATGTTGGAAAAGGACATTAAATCTAATAAAACCAATTACAAAATACTACCAGGTCTTAGGAAATATATTGAGTCTACTTATTTTCAGTGTTTGTATGAATACTACTAAAGTGCATACTCTTTTTTAAAGCATTCACCTATAAAAACAAATTAATCAATTTGCATTGTTTGGGGAGCGGTCTTCATGTTGTTTGTAACAAAACATGTGAGCTGTCTGTAACAGCAAACATCAGACACCATGAAAGGTTGCTAGAGAATAAGTTTATTCAATCACTCAACCGAAAGCACTTAACTAAATTACAAGAACCTATACTATGGAGCCTGTCATTTATATCTCCCGTAAAATAAATTGGTCATGCCAAAAGATGCAGACATTTTATCTCTTCCGGGAGAACATTGTGCCTTTTTCTTCTCGGGAACCCCATTTGGCCTCCAGGCTGTCGAAGAAGAACATTATCTGCTGTTAGAGAGCAAGAATGTTGAATCAAGGCTTTGAATTTCACTTTTAGTAGATGGCTGCATAATAAACTAAATTGTTGTCAGAAAGGAAATAACCATCATTAGAGAGCAAGTTGAACAAAGGCATTAAACTCCACATTTTAGATGTAACATATCTAGGTATTTGCACTTCATAGCCTTTTTGAAGCATATGTAGTTAGGGAGTAATTTAAACCATGACTCAACACTAGCATTGATTAAGAAAATTACACAGGATGTTGAAAGGATCTTTTTTTTTTAGTTACATGACTCAAGGTTGTTGGAAAGAACATTTTACATATTTTTGGTATTCAAGTTAATTCATTTTTTTTAGGTATATGACTCAAGGTTGTTGGAAAAGACATTATATAAAGTTTACATATTTTTGGTGTTCAAGTTAATGGCATATATACAATATCATCTTTAAAATAATAACTTCAGGAACTATAACCTGCAGAAGCATAGTGCTAAAATGTCATTCAATATTACAATTTACAGTTTCAAAAATTACATTGAGATCACCTTTATAGTTCTTCTTAGCTACAATTTGCTGTAAAGAACGGTTTAATTTCATGGTAAACAGTTAACAATTATAATGATAAATATGTACACTATTATAATTACTGCAGTTAATGCTACATTTTTATGCAATAACTATCTATAACAGAATTCTTTTTCATCTGCTAGTAAAATTTAAAAAAGAATTATCTTCCTGTCAAAGTGAATTGTGCAGATTGTGCGATCTGTGAGATTAAATTCATCATAATCTGATTGGAGCAAGGCTTTCACTGAGACATAAATTAATGTATACCTATTAGCAATGCATGGACAACACTCACCGTCATTCAAACTATTTCCATTACCATTAAAAATCAAACGACACAAAACTAATCTCACAATTTTAACTTGACGTTTCCAGCTCAAATGACAATCTAATAGCACAGGACCATTCTCCCTTCAGTGAATGAGCAATGAAGGACAAGTGTGAGCGCTCGTGTTTTTATATGCCTCTCATGGTTTGCAATGTGAAGGATCTCTCGACTTGGATAATATTTTAATCTCACGGTATAACCATTAGACATGCAAGGATAGGCAGAGAATAGATTAGCATTTCTGATCACGTTTCAAGATTACACACTCTTCAGCAGGAGTATATTACCAGTATGAGATTGCACTTTCCATCAAAGAGTATATGATGTTTAAAATAGTTGACAACTAAATCAAATCGTAAATTTGATTTTGATTTTGTTGTTGTAGTATGTGTGTGTGTGTGTGTGTGCGTGTGTGCGTGTGTGTGTGTGTGTGTGTGTGTGTGTAACTCAAGAATGTTAGGCGGACTGGTTTAATAAAGGACTTTGTTTAATACCTTTAGGTGTTTGAGTTTGAGTTTGAGTTTATTAACAACAAAAATAATAACAAGTAAAACATAATGTATCAAGCATGATTACATAAAATATAACAATATAACACAAGATCGATAACATTACACATGAATAGTATAAATATTGTTTTACAAAGTATGTTGTATTATGTGTACACTTTTGTTGTTAAAGGGGGTACCAGAAGTTAGCACAAGCGCTAGTCGAGTCTGGTTCCCTGTCTTTGGCAAGAATTTTAAAAAAACAAAAAATTTAATTTTAATTTCTAAAATATTTGTTAACTACACTAAATTATATACATGTAACATAAACTATATAAGTAAACAAAGAAATAGAATAGTCTTTTAGAAGTATTCCTTACTTAATATACATGGAAGTCAAATGTGTGTTGACTTCCGTATCAATACCAAACATACAGTAATTCATAAAAAATATATTAATATCTAGTGATCTTTTTAGAAATTTTCTAATCTGAGATTTCTTTTTGCCATTTTAAGAAGTTTTAATTCTTGTTTTTGTTTTGTTTAACTCAAACTATTTAGATGTTTCGTTAACCCCTTCCGAAAAGCATTTTTAGATCGTATTCCTCTTAAATCGTATGGTATACTATTTCATATTTTCACGCCCATAAATGATACTGAAAATTGACCTTGTGTGGTTTTGCATTTAGGTAGATATAGTTGTCCTTGTTCTTTGCCCCTTGTGCCATATCTGTGCTCTATTACCTGACAGTATTCAATTACGGAGTGATCGAGGAAGATTGCCATTTAATAAGTCATAGATGAAGGTTGAGACAGATAGGAAATGAAGGTTGTAAATATTTAAAACTTTTATCTTTTGGAACAAGGGTTCCGAATGGGTACCTCTTGGGCTAAAAGTTATCGCTCTCATTGCCATTTTCTGGGTAAGGAAAATACAATTCAAGTTGGTTTTGTATATGGTTCCCCATACTTCAATTCCATACAAAATATGTGGCTGGACTAACGCTTTGTATGATAGCACTAAATATTCTGTGGGACATAATGCCTCATTCTGAAAAAAATTCAGACTTTTGAACAAATATTTTGATTTACCATTTTTATATGTTCAATCCATGTGAGATGCTTATCAATTTGTAGTCCTACAAAAGATCACCAGGTGTAAGCTGAATTGTATAATATTTTTTACCAAAAATGACAGTGCCCTCATAGCTGTGTAGGTTAAATTGTCATTGTATAATATGTTTACTTCTATGGATACTTTTTCATGAGCAATATCATAAATAATTCTAATTACTGTCAAGATATTTTTAGGCTGCTACCTAACAGGACCTGGTTATTTATGAAGCTAAATTCTTGATTACATCTTTGCCTAGGATCCATAGATGCATGGAAGCTAGCCTTCAGAGTTCACTCAAGCTTTTTCTCTTGCCCTTACTTTCAATATTGCTGTCTGTCTATCTATTTATCTTTCCATATGTGTTTGTCTATCTGTCTTCTCTCTCTCTTCCTCTACCCCTCCCTCTAGCCCTCCCCCTCCTTCTCTATCTCCCTCTCTCTTTCTCTATCACTTTCTCTCTCTCTCTTCATCTAATCATGCTTAAGCATGTTTGGATCTGTTGCAATCATTCTGCTTTGAAAATATTTTATGAAGACAAATGTTTTCATCTACAACAGATTTATCTGCAATGATTCTCAATTGTTATCCTGATCACACCGATTTGTTTTGAGATTATTAACATAAATATAGGCATTGAAACGAATAGCATTTCAGAATTATGGAGATGGTTTAACATGTATAAAGAATGTCTGCAATTCCTTGGACTTGAATTCTTACTATGATATTTGATTGTTGTAATACGTCATATATTGCAATCACTATTCATCATCATTTATATGATGAAGAGTATATCTCTTGAATAAACAATGGAAAGTGCGGATGGGGTCACGGCAGTCATAAAGGCCATCATCTGTACTTTAAAATGTGAACTTTGCCCTTTGCATGAAGCTAGTGTTTGTGAAGCTAACGAGTTGAAATTTATTATTCATAGCTTATTTACAAACATGTAGACAATCATGATTACACAATGCAGAGGCAACCTTTATTCTACTAAAAGTATAAACTTTAGACACTGGATATATGAACTGCATTCCTTGTTGTAATATGTGGAACAACATCATGATAACAGCCTCTCAGTCTTACCATGAAATTTCCAAAGAGGTACCTTATTCCCAGGTTTAATTTAAGAGATCAAATCCATTTTTACTTCCTTGGTTACTTATAAGAGCATATTAATTTATAGTATCAATCTTGCATGGGAATGAATTCAATTATGTTTTGATTATTAATTTGATTATAATTTATTTAAAGTAAATTTGTCTTTATAATGGATGTGAAACTGTATTGTAAAAAACACAACTACCATTACGCTTTTCTACATTTTACAATTTTTACCATTTTCACTAATCTATGATTATCATCTATATTTTTCAGTCCCTTTATCATCTCTGTATATTTCATATATCAATGGAAAGAATAAATTCTCCAAGCTCACCTCCATTCTCAATACTCACAGCATGATATGTGACTGAGTATGCTAGAAATCGTTTCCCTGACACATTCCCTTCATTGAAATGGATCAGGGTGATGAGTCACAATAAATAAATGAAAGATTCATGATATATTATACCGGTCACATCATTCAGTATCATGATATCTGCTGAGAGCTAAACAGGCATTTTTAACTCATGTGCTTTAACATTGAGTTAATGCCTTTCTACCTCTAAAAAGACAACATAATATTACAACAATAAATAAGTTACTATAAGTAACTATTACCCGCAAACAACTAGTTACAAAATCTGTACATTTTCTGTATTCCACAGATCAAAATAGTAATGAGGCAACCAATACAAAAATGCGCACATTCATGACACAATCAAGACACAATAACACAATTTCCCTGGGAAAAGAATTTCAAATTATTTGGCTGATATCTGGAATTCCAAAATTTACACTGCAAACCTTTTCCAAAGAACGACAATCCAGAATGTGTCAATTTTGATAGCCTTGCATCAAAGTGAGGAGAAAACTTGCCCCCGCGTGGATTAGATCAAAATCGCTGGAACCTCAAAGGGAGTAACGCCCGGGGCAACTAAACTCTCCACATCAGTAGGCATTACATCCACCCTCCTCTCTCGTCTTCGCCAAGCCAGTCTCCATGAACGTCTTGGCCTATCACAGCCATAATGACAGACAATTTGGGGCAGTATTGATTCAATATCCCCAAATGCGCTCAATCCTGGGAGGCTAATTTTAGCCCTTGGCTTAGAATAAGACCTCACTTTACCCATGTCTTTCCCCCGGTCTGCCTTTTATTAAGGATCAACTTATTTCTTCTGATGGCTTCGATAACCCATTTGCCTCTCCAAGCCAAATAGAAACACACTAAAAGAGACAAATTTTGCACAAGAAACACTGAACCTATAGGCATGTGAAAAGAACTTCATTTCACAAAACATGGCGCAAAAGCAGCACTACACAAATGAGATCAGATTTCAATAGCCTTCAGCTTCTTATACTTTAGAATTATTAATTGACAGGAGAGCTAATATGGTCTGTTAAAAGCCAGAAAGGCATTATCTCCTATACTTCTAAACCGCCTTAAAGTCCTTCTGGCTTTCAACACACAATATACAATACTGATTTGAACTTGATATATCATTCATGTTAATTGCATGCATTTGTGATGGTATGGTTTCTATAGCAAATGATTATGTATATATTAATCTACTGAGTATAAAGCTTCATGCCGATAACAGTACTCTGAATTGGTGGTTAGGAATTATACATACCTGATGGGAGCATCTAACAAGATGAGATTATTGCCTTCAAATATCACCAAAAAGATGGAGAGACTCAAGGTACCATGGAGTTCTGGTACTGATTTATATTATTCATTCACACCTTCTGGAACTGATGAGGTGTCATTATTCAAGATGGTTGAAATGGCTAAAGGAGTCGATCCAAACACAAGTGTATTTTATCAAATGTAATTTGTCCATGCAATGCAAAAGCTCAAAGCATGTTTCAAATTCATCAAGTAAATATTTTGATTGCTTGGTTGTCCTCGTTTTTGGGGACTGTTCTTTACATCCTTTTGAAACTTAAAAGGGTGACAAAAAAGGAAGTAGAACAAACAAACATGAGTCTATTTTCCTTGGCCTTAAATAGTATGTGCGTGTCATTGGCAGTTGGAGTGAAAAAAGATATACCACAAAAAATGCTGCCATCAATAGTTATTGTTTTGAAGAAACTGACCTCGACAAATAATCAATACATAAGAAGCTAATACCTATAAAACTCTTAACAGGTGAAAAACGTCCAGACTGCTTGCTTCCAAGAAGCAAAATCAATATGCAAAAATTCAATATCCTTGGTTCACAAAATTATAAATCAATTTGGCTAATTTAATATCTGAAGGATACAAGTTTCATATGGATAGCCCAGAATATGGTCATAGGTGTCTGGGGAATATATGTTTATACAGTTAAAGGTGTTATGCTGAAACCCTAATCCATCTGCAAACAGGCTGAATTCTGCTGTAAAATATTAAACGCCAGAATGGGAAACATAATAATGATAATTATTGTACAATATGCACATTTTAAGGGGGAAACCACTCAAGAGCATAGACAATTTTTCAATTTATTATGCCCTCAATAAAAATTCTCTATTTTTATCATTATTGTTATGGCTAAATTTATCATAAGACTGGGGAGTTCTATATACACAGGTTGCCAATAAGAAAGTACATGGACCAAAATATTGATGACAAAAGTGGGCACACATCTACATGAGAGGTCTAAACCACACAGCTCTATCTGTACACAGCAGGCCAGGTTGATCAATTAAAACCTGTCTAACAATGTCAGACCTGTTACACCTAAAGTAGCTAGTTTCTTATATTGTGTGATGAGAGCATGAAGATTGCTAACTAGTAGTAAATGTACATGATCCAACACCATTCCACCTCTTTAACAGATGATGTATAAACGAGAGAAATGCAATCTTTTTTAAGATTGACATACTGTATTTTAGATTTCACAGAAAGATATGGACAGGCCTATTCTGTATAAAAGTAACTCCACATCTAACAAAGATAGCCCTTGATCAGAAAGAGGATATCATCTGTCAAGAGCCAGAAGGGTAATAACTCTGTATTGTAACACACAAGTAAATGACCTTCTGGATCTAAACAGATGATATTTGACTGTTCAGAGGTTGGAAGGCAATAAGCCCCTTATGATTTCAGCATTAAACATGTCAATTAAGTGCCCAGCACAAGTTCCAAAATGGATGTATGGGTTGTGAATTAAAATTTCTATCATAAAGATGCATTTTTCAGTTTTCGACCTCCCTTTCTTACCCCATGTCCACAAAAGACAAGTCACTTTACATATCAATTGATCACTGCCTAGCATCAGGCACATTCTACAGAATGAGTAGATAAAGCAACATACAGTCAAACCTTACTGGCCAACTCTTTACAAAGACTGCCTTCAGGAAAGTTGTATTGGAGGACCTGTCTTAAAAGGCAAACTATCTACAGTGACCAATTTTTGTTCCTCTTGGGTGATCATAATAGACAGGTTGGACTAGAATTTGACCAATGACCCGACATTTCCTCCAGTGACAATTTCTTCTGGCCATATTAACTCAAAGATGTAGGGATAGGGCTAGGTGGATTTGGGGTTATAATTAGGGTTAAACTTGCAACTGGTTGCAAGTAAGTTTTATATTATAGGGTTTAGGGTTAGGATAACCAATCATCTTTGGTCAAGGGTTGAAGTTAGGGTTTTGTTAGTGCAGCGTACTAATTGCAGAGAAATTGTTGCCCCAGCATGTGTCATAGAACCGACCGACCTTGGGCTATTCTGGTCACCAAGCCCATCAAGGTTTGTTTTCTCAAAAACATCGCTCAAGCCATTGGTTTGAAACAGTGTTGCAACGATGTCTCTGACCTGTGTTTACTCTGTTAATCAGAAGATGGATGCATGGCTTGGTATCTACTGTTGCAGAAGATGGATGCATGGCTTGGTATCTACTGTTGCAGAAGTAGAATATATGATGTGGCAATAACTAACAAAATTTAAGTTTCTCATTGAAATTCAATGCAATAACAAATTCAATTATTATCCTGCATGTATTCTAAAGGAATTCGTGTGGAATATTTTGTTTTACAAAATTTATTTTGATACCGTTAAGGCAAGTAATATGAATTCCCATTCTATATTACTAGAGTAAACTGTCTGTTTGGAGCCAGAAGGTCATTAATTCTGTGTTAAACTATGTATGACAAAAGATTGTATCTTATATACGATATCCTGATCAGCTCTTTAAATGTCCTCAGTAGTTTCAAACTACAAAAATGTATATTGACTCCAGATATTTTGAAATATCTTTATTAACCTTTGTCTAACTTTTTGAAATTATAAATGGTATCAGGAATTATAATGATGACACAATGCTTTCATCTTGATGAGCAATGAACAAAAAATAACTGAATAGTCATTTCACAAAATGTTCTTTCAGATTAAAGTTTGGTACCATGGTAACATTTAAATATCTACGTATACAAAAAAGAACTCCCATGTACTGTTGATTCCCTAATCAAAGAAATAATTCATGATTTTTATGAAAACTGACCAAACATTTTCACTTTTCATTGTTTTTGACACTTCTTTTGAATAAAAAAGTGCATTCCAATGGAGAGTTTGTACGTATCAACATGTGCTCTGCAGAAGGATGCAAACACAAAGTTGTTAATCTTTTGTTTATAAGTTTGTAATGATGGAAAAGAGAAGTTGTTGTCAATCACAACATACAATATAGAAGCTAAATGAACTGGCATATAGCTTCTTTTTAAAGGATAAAAACCTTTCCAAATGTGTAGCGTATAAAATGCACATATTCAGGCTCTACATCCTGGACACATGTTGTTAATAACTAATCTAAAAACATGCAAAATAATAATTCTTTTCAATTTTCTTATTTAAGCAACTATGAATCATCAAATGTGTATGTTTCTTTGTATATAAGTTTGTTTTAGCTGACTGCTAAGAAAGCATGTGTATGGTTGTAAGTGAGCAACCAGGGGACCTGTAAGTCCTCTCTGAGGGACTTGGTAATGAGGATTAGTGCCTTACCAAAGGGCACTAACACATTGGCTTGGTTACAAGACCACTGCTAAACCACTGAGCCTTCCCGCATGTCCCCCACTTTGAGCCAAAAGGGCATTGCAGTTTTACAAAACTTTGCTGCCACCATGGTACCCTCATCAGATGATGAGGAGAGTGGCCATGTGTTTGTAAAAACATCTTCACATCTAATACAGATATCGGAAGGTGGGGGGGGGGGATGTGTGTATTGTGAATCATAGGGTGAGACAGGGCAGGTATTATCAAGGGGTAGAGAGTGTGCATTGTGGATCATAGGGTGAGACAGGGCAGGTATTATCAAGGGGTAGAGAGTGTGCATTGTGGATCATAGGGTGAGACAGGGCAGGTATTATCAAGGGGTAGAAAGGGATGAGTAATCTTATCTCGTATGCACATGACACATTGCTACTAGCTTAACACTACATTACTTGCAGAGAGCATTCCAGTGTGTGTGTGTGTGTGTGTGTGTGTGTCTGGGTCTTCAGGAGAGACAAAAACAGACAATGAGAAGTTCATGGTTTCGGTCTTTTGTCTACTAAAATCTTTTATCAACACGATATAGATTTGTTCCCAGCTAAGTACTACTAGGCTTAAATATAGTAACAAATATGTGTCTTTTATACAAGAAAGAGAAGGATGGACGAAGAAGATATTAGTGTTCCCAGCCTTTTGTCTCATACAATCTGAAATAAGCTAAAACTGTGAGGCATACACAATGAGCCAGTTTCGACCAAGGTATTTTACCCAACAAAGAAGAGGAAGAGTGGAACATGAAACATGTTTGTCTTTCCATTTTGTCCTACATAATCTAGTGGGAACTTGACCACTTCATTTACTTACACATGTATAGGCTCAGTTTGAGTTTGGGGTAGTTTGGGGTAATTTATCAAACAAGGAAAATGAGAGGAGAGGATGAAAATGAAATGTTTATGTTTTGGAATTTTGTCCCAAACAGTTATACAAACATGACACATTGTTATAAGCTAAACACTATTGGGATTACATAAGGCATCAAAAATGTGTCCCAGACTCTTCTTCTTGGAACAAAGAGAATGGGAAGAAGATGACACATTTCTGTCTTGGCCAATCTAGTAGGCATATGACACATTGTTACAGGCTAGACACTATTAGGTTCACACATGGATAAACCTGGGCGTTTTATTGAAGAAAGAGAAAGAGGGAAAGAAGACCTTCAAATGAAAGCAGACATCATCAGAGAGAGAGAGAGATAGAGTAAATGAGTGATAGAGAGAGATATAAAGAGAGATATAGAGAGCGTGAGAGATAAATAACATCTTCATGAGCTAACATAAAGAGGCAAACTTCTTTAACCCATCAACTTCTGAATGATCTTAATCTCATAAAAGCTTGCTACACTGAATTCTGAAAGCTTTAGATGTTGGAATGTCTACCTCAAAATGAGTTTTTATCCCCTTCTAAAGAATAAATGAACAGTAAATACTTCAAATTGGAAAAGATAAATGATGATGATGATAATAGTAGTAGATGAAGTAATGGCAGTAGAAGAAGTAATAGTAGTAGTAAAAATAACAGTAGTAGTACTTGTAGAAGTAGTCATAGTAGTATTAATAGTGTTAGAGTAGTATAGTATCAATATTAATTATATTAAACGAATAATAGTAATAATAATATTAATGATATAATAATAGTATGTTAGTTATGATTATTACTTTTATAAATTACTTCATCATTATCATTATCTCCAGTATCGTTATTTTTATTACTATTATCATAAATCATTGTACTATTATCATCATCATCATCATCATCATCATTATTATCACTATGTTTATAATTATTATCATTGAAATATTGTTAATGACAGTAAATCATATTCACCTGCCAAACATACCTTTTCAGCCCCTATGTAATGTAGGCATGAGGGGAGGGAGCAATCTTTTAGTATAAGAAACATAGTAAAGTAGATACCCTTTAATCTAGAAATAGAATGCCCTGCATTCAAGCTATTAACTCACTGAGGGACATACATCATGCAACCCAGTTAGGGTATAATCGAGTTAGGCTTGTCAACTGCATTTCCACTGTAAATGTGTTTTACTTGAAAGGAAGTCCCAGATCTGCTGGTTGATGGTTATCAAATAAAGTGAAACTGCTGACATATCAAGAGAATGGGATATTGCTAGTGATTATATCAATTCATCCACAGGAAGAAAAAAAAGGTCAGACCGAAAGAAATTGACAGGGATTTGAGCTATTGTAAAAAGAAAGATCTGCATTAAATGAAACAATGCTAAAATGATTGGTAATAGAGTGTAAATATATTTGTACAGTAAAATCCTGATAGAACAAACAAAATACAGATAAATGTTTCAATTCAAATACAGCAATGCACAAAATATGATTATCCTTAGTGTTTCATCAAAACTAATTAAAAAAACTGGACCCAAGTCGCCGTAATACAATTTTCTAAAAAGCTACCATGTACAATTACTACACACATACTCACTCAGTTTGCGCTCTATCCAGATAATGTATGATATATCCACAGAATAAATACAATGAATTCCAAGGCAATAGGTACACATATAAAGTGCAACCAGACTCAGAGAGATAAAAGTAGAGAGTGATACACCTCAACGTGCATGAAGCAATGAAATTATGATCCAGCATGCATCCATGAGAACACCACAATGCTACTACCAAGCTAATGCTGTGTCACACTCTGATGCTCACACACCGGCCACCAAAGGGAAAAAAGTAAATTGCTTTTCAGCGATCAGGGGATGCAACCCACGACGACGCCACCACCTCCTAAAAAAGTGAGGGACGCATTGCATTACAGCCACTGCTTATGAGCTGGATCTCACTGTGAGGGTATTACACAGGGCACTGCACTGCATTGCATGTGAATTCCTCTTACTACGCCTCCTATGCTATATTTAGCACTTGGTCGTACACACTATTAACACATGCATAGATCTCTCTCTCTCTTTCTCTCTTTCTACCTCTTTGCATCTCTTTTATTCATATTTTTTAGTTCACCCATTTTTTATTGTGACTTTTATTGCACGATATCATTTAGAGGCACCTGTACAATATCACATTAAATTAATCCTGTTTTATCTCACTGACTTTCTTTCCATCTCTTTTATTTTTATTTCTCTCTCTCTCTCTCTCTCGCTCTATTTCTCTCTTTCTCTTAAATATAATCTTCCTTTAATCCCTTGGAATACCTACTCTTTTAACTTTCCCAACATATCACTCTTTCTTCTGATAATCCATCTTTTTCACCCTTTACACCATATTTCCTTCTGTTCACATATCCATCCATCACCCCATTTCTGTTTATCTTACAGCCTCTTTCAGTTTCTCATTTCTCTCTCAATTTATGTTTGTCATCTCATAGTTCAAAACGGTCCCTTTTCTCTAAGTTTTCTTTTTGTGTGTAGATTCCACTTCCCCCAGGTTGTTATTTTTCATTTGTTTCATTTCTACATTCATTGAATTAAGGTTTTATTCTACAGCTCTGTTTCTTTACCATTTTCTTTTCATCATCTCCTTTTCAATATTTCATCTATGTTCTAGCTTGATCCATAACTCCCAAATGATTATTCTTCCATCTAATAAATCACGATGAAACATTATTTTACAATTGCAAAAATGTCATAGTGTAATCTGCTCGATCTTCTCAGCCATAAAACTAGAACAAATTAAAAGGATTTCTGCAGAAAATGATTTTAATTTTCTAATTTCCATATCCCAAATTAGTTATTATAATTACAATTCTTTTCCAAGAAACGGTGTAACAGTAGTTCATGGTCTCAGTTTCTATCTTCTCTCATGATTTCATTAAAGGAATTCGGTAACTTTGTCTCAGATTCTGAAACAAAATTCTGGATTTAGCTCATGCTGCAATGATAATTATAAACATTTAGGTCAGTCAGAAACCCCATGACTTTTACAAGCCGATCGCCTGTTTGATTATCAAGATATTTATGATTGGAATTACAAATTTTGAAAACCGTTNTATTTTACAATTGCAAAAATGTCATAGTGTAATGTGCTCCATCTTCTCTGCCATAAAAGTAGAACAAATTAAAAGGATTTCTGCAAAAAACGATTTAGTTTTCTAATTTCCATATACCAAATAAGTTATTATAATTACAATTCTTTTCCAAGAAACAGTGTAACAGTAGTTCATGGTCTCAAATTTGTTTCTTCTCTCATGATTTCATAAATACTCATTTGACACAATCTCAGAACATTCCTCTATCATCTCTCTTTCTCTCTCTCAAGAGAATAATGGTGAAAGACATACAATACATGTATTTGATATATTTATTTTTACTCCCTACTCTTTTTCTATACCCCTTCTCTCTACCCCCCCTCTCTCTCTCTCTCTCTCTCTGTCTCTCATACACAAACAGAAACACACACACACAAACGTACGACTACACCCTTGTTGTAACTCCATTTCTCAGCCTCCTGCTCTCTCACCCTCTCACATCCAACCACCCGCTACCACCCGGTGACTGCTAATTGACTAATAATCAATAAACACAGTAAACTCATCGCTTTAGCATCTCACACCGACGCCTCAGTTAGACAGGCCACGTGTGTGTCCTTACACATGACCTATACCAAAACACTAGAAAATTAACCAGTGAATTACGTCCATGAGCATGCGTGTATATATGGGTGTGCTTGTGTGTATATGCGGGCCACTTTAAATTCTCTCTCTCTCGCTCTCTCTCTCTCTTTCTCCCTCTCTCTCTTCCCCTCTCTCTTCTCTCCTGCCCCCTCTATCTCTATCCTTCCACCCCTCTTTCTCTCTTTTCCTCTCTCTATATCTCCCCCTCTCTCATCCCCTTCCTCTCTCCATACATGGTGCTTGGGATGAATGGATAAGCCAAGGTTAAGAGACATAAGTTGCATTGATCCAAAATTGGACAACCAAACTGTGCCAATAGTGCTCTTGGGACTACAGACGTTTTCATATGATGCTCTCCCACACCTCCACACTACCCACTTACAGGTACTTCCAATTCCATCACTTTAGTAAAGTAAAGCTGAATTTCAGATATTTTTTAAGCTCTTGCTGCAACACGTACTAGAGATTTAAACTTAAAGATAAAGTTGAGTTCTGGTCATGCGATTGTATTGTGAAAGAAACGTTGTTGAATCGATCAGAAAAGATTGATCATCTATCATAATAGCATTGGTGTGTACTGCAAGGTTCTTAAATGATCGAAATGACAAGGAATTTGCCCCAGTCTTGGTAAAGTTACAAGTACTGTACACAGAAAGATAAATATGGGACTACACAAACATGTGGCATAAAAATCTGTACCGATCTTTATGTTACATGCCATATCTAGAATGTTAAGGTATTTGAAGAGCCATGCTTTTCCGGGAACATTTTGTATCTGATGTTCTTCCAAACTTGCATAAAATACAATGATAATGCTCATAAATTATTTTTCACCTCCTCCCAGAACTCAACCTTCTCTTTAAAGCTTACTGAAGGTTTTTCTTTTGTTTATCACTAATAGAACACTGCACCCTTGACTATAGTAATATAATATCTTGTAGAGCGTAAATGATATTAGTAGAACTGGGATATCGTTTCATATTCATAGTAGAACTGGGATATTGTTTGCTGTTAATTTTTGGAGAAGATATGGCTAGCTCCAGTATGAATGAAACTGATTCTATATCTACCTTAGAAAGCACCGATTAGGATACCATTTTTAAAAGCTAGAGCGTAGAGAAGAGTTGGTTTCTCAGAGAAACAGATTTATAGCTTTTGATATTCTACATCCATGATCCCATGCTGTCATTTTCAAAAGTTATGTAGAAGCGCCACAATCTCTATCTACCTCTATGGGCCCAATGAACTATCTTTTCTTTTATGCCAGTGAATTGATGTTAATTTCAATAACAAATGAAATTGCACAGAATAAACTGGTGCTTGCACATATCAAAATAAATTTAAACTTCTTCTCATCTTACTCTTTGTATAGGAATTGAAAATGCAGAGAAAAGGGCACTATCCCAAAATGTTAAAGGGCAGTATTGAAATGTTATTACCATATTTTCCTGTGTAAACGCCGCAGTATTTTTGGGAGAGAAAAAAATCAAAAAGTCGAGGTGGGGCGTATATACGGCAACAGAGTAAAAAAAAAAAAAAAATCAAGCCAAAACCAGCAAAAATCTGCACATATGGGACTACGAATGGATCAATAACTATACCACTATGGAACAGGACATTTCCACACATCTTACCGACAATTTTACCTTGCATTGTTGACATGAAGACGCATATAATCTTTCAAAAACAACATCTGCCGATAGATCTTGATCAAAGTTCGTGCCAATGCATTGCAAAAGTAAAATAAGGGGCCGTTTAACGCATCCAGCACGCGAAGTCGCCGTTTTCAATCCATTCGAATGTATACATCACTAAAGAACTGCAAGCCTAGGCATCGGTGCAGGATAGTCGCGCGGTCTAAGGTTTTTGTTCTTTTTTTTTTTTAAAGGTCAAAATCAGGGGTGCGGCCTATACAAGGGTGCGGCGTTATCACCGGCAAATACAGTACTTATGTGTTAGCAAGAACAATTCAGGATGAATTTAACAGGTAGTCTACTAGCAGTTATTCATACTTGTGTGTCTGCAATATCAGAATATTGTAAGTGTATGATTCGATACAGCTAGCTACCATACACTATACACATCAATATATAGCAGAGGAAAGTCCATCGCTTATTATACGCCTGCAGTATGAATCTTGTACCGGTAATATAATTAATCTAGATGCCAATATTTCATTAAAGCTCATTCAAAACAAGGCCAAAGACAGAATGCAAATAATTTACTTTCTCTCTCTCTCTCTCTCTCTCTCTCTCTCTCAGTTGTCTCCACTCGGGTCCCCAGACATGAACCACCTGCATTAATCAATAAGGCTCATAATCAAATGAACATTTATATCACAGTAAAATCATACATCCCTCCCCTGCTTACTATTCCTGTATGACCACTGGTGCCCTTGGCAAGGAACAGTGCTGTACAAAATAAACAAGAACGATCGGCCGCCGCTGATGCCCTTCTCAAGTCTTCCCCTGTAAGGAATTTGTCTTTCCAGTTGCAGATAGTAGCTGTACAGCAAGAAAAGAGAGAGTGCTTTGAGTAACCCGGGATGAACAAGGTTTGTTTTCATTTGAGCGATGTTTTGATAAGAAACGATGACTGTCATGGCATTCTGCACCATGCCTCAATACATCTGTGCATGATGGGAATATATTCTAAATACATCCTGAATATATAGTTATAATGTCCAGACTGGTTGTGTGAACCATAAAGGCCTAGTGGTTCACCAAATCTTGTATGTTCTTCTTCTTAATCATAGCTTTAAATATGAAAACTTTACTCCAGAAAAATATATTGAACCATTCTTTACAAGTATGCTTTTAAAACCAATTTTTAGAGGAATCAACAGATAAATGAAGTAAATTTGTAAAAAGAAGTTATTGCTATTGCATGTTTACCTATCATACATGATGGAAATAAAATTACTCTAGCTTCAGCATTTAAGCAATTTCTTCCATCGAAATAAAGAGTAACTAAACTGCTTGATTTATGTCTCCTAACCCATTTCAGTTACTGTAGTGTTCTAAAGCGCTTTGATAGTTTTTTGTTTTTATTTACAAAATATGTTGCAGTATTTTTACCATAACAGCAATATACAACTACCGGTAGTGCTTTGTACCAAGCAAATATGTTTGACTAAGGAATTTCAAAATTGCCTCAAATCTGATTATAGCCTACTTTCCCATCGGCAAGCAACCACCCAAATAGATGTCAAAGTGAAGAAATAGCAGTGTCCTACAATGTTACAAGACCCCCTTAAGCGAGCCATTCTTCAATTTCCTCTCTCCCCCATTCCCTCTCAGCAACTAGTTTGCACAAATCATTCAAAATTCATCACAAGAGCCAGGGGACTCCGGGTCAGTCTGAAAGCGGACCACATCCTGGCGTCTCTGCCAAGATCCTCCATGTGAAGATGATGCTCTTCTTCTCACGGTTCCCCGAACAATAAACCATTTGCCCATTTTCAGCTTCTGATTTCTCTGCTTGTCTCAGTACGAGTCTAAATCCACACATTAATGCGATCGGGTAGGATCAGGAAAAGTGCATGGGTAGTGGCTGGTAATGTGATTTAAATATATTGATTGAATTCCACTTTGTGCCCAATTCTCGCGAAGGTTCATAAATTGAGAGTGTTTGGAATGTGACAATATTTCCCCAAAGCCTGGATATGTGTTTTGTTTGCCTTATCATCTGTAATCATGTATGGAAATGACATCATAATACTTGACAGTTAAAGAGTTTAATAGTAATCTCTAGTAAGCTCTTTCACAGTATGCCTCATAGAGTCAATTCTGATGTTTTATCCCTTCCACACATTCATGCTCAATAGACTTGACTGACATAGCAGCATTGATGTCTAAAAGTTGTTCACAGTGTGGCATTACAGTTAATATCAGGCAGACTAAGATATGGAATTAATTAAAACTGGAAAACTACCAAGTATACACTAATACACACACTATCTGAATGTAGGTAGCTGACATTGTTTTCAGTCATAATGGTAACTAAAAATACCATGTTCTTCGGGAGCATCATTATTTCTACTGCAACTATCTATTAGAGGCAATATTGTTTATTAAACTTTAAATTCATCTCTTGTAATATCAGAATTATTGAACAGTGATCAAACAGTATCATCCCTGTAAAAGAAAATGGATATTGCATACAGAGGCTTGTTCAGGTGTGACACCGTAAACCATGCAAAAGAATCACTCACAAAAACTGCTACACATTTTAAAGTTTAAATGAATAGCCACTGTGCGAGACAAATGTCCAACATGTACTATTGAGCTATGTTTCAGAAAGGTGAAGCGCATTATACTTTACATAATCATATCAAGAAACAGAGCAGTTTACCAACGTATATCTGAACAAGGCATTTGATTACTGACACCTAGTACAGGAATTGACACACACACTTGGTAAAGCTAAAATGAAAAGCCTATCCTCAACCCTTTCAGAAGAATATGCAACAAACCCAACCTAAAATTGAATAACACATCAACTCATAGGGATCAGATCATATCAGCTTTTATTAAAGCATTAAAACTGACACATGAACTGCACTGAAGTATTTGTGTATCTAGAAGTATAAGTATAATTTAATATATATATTTTTTTTTAAAGAGATGTATATTTAAAACTGACAAGATAATTCTTTGAAGCAAACCATTTAGCAAGTCCCAATCCAAAGCCTTTTATTCTTTTTTATCATCTTCTTATTTGGTTCATTACTTTGATCAACCCATCTAAAATATGTTTTTCCATATGGATGAACCCATGTACAACAGACAGAAAAGATATTTTGGGAAAAAAAGAGGGAAAAAGAGGAGGGGGAAAGAAAGAGGGGAAAAGAGGAGGGGAAAAGAGGAGGGGGAAGAGAGAGGGGGAAAGAGAGAGGGGAAAAGAGGAGGGGAAAGTAAGGTAGAGAAAGTAAGATTGGGAAATAATAAATCATCTTACATAGAGAGTTTGAAAGGGAGAAAAAGACTGGACACAGACGGGAATACAATCATAACTTTCTCTATCAAACCTTTAGAGACCGATTCCCTTAAGCCCACCTGTGAGGAGCCGCTGATTAATTCTCTAATGTACTATCAGGATGAACATTATGATTATGTGTCAGCTTACATGGGGAGTTTGCAAGGGGCTCAAAATGTTCTCAAAAGTGTGTGTGTATGTATGTGTGTGAGAGGTACTATGAATGGGAGTGGATGGGAAGGATAGGTCGGGCACCCTTCCATGTTAAGAACTTTTAAATTTGGGGTTTTAAGATATGCATTTTAATGCAATGAAGAGAAAAAACCCAAAATAGAAGAACAAATTCCATGATGTTCCCTGTCCCTTGCCTGTTGACAATCCTCATTTTCAATTACATCTCTTCTTATTAGGGAAAGGGGGATATGAGAATTATAAAGGACCAAATATACATTCATAAGTGTCCTCTCTAAGTCTTAGAGATTACCAAATCCCCCTCGGCCCTTGGTGAAGCATTGCTAACCCATTCTCTAAAATAAGATCATGATGATCATGGGAGGAGGAAGTGGAACGAGCGAATTAAAGGACAAAGACATTTAGAACTTTCATTTAAAAAAAACATTGAGATTACAGCAGACCCTCAAGGGCTGCGGACTTGTTTTCTATATTTCACCTCTCATCTCCACAGGGAAGATGAAAAGAAAACTGTTTTCTCCAAGTAATAGAGATTACCAAATCCCTACCCCCTTTGATCAGCCCTTCTGGTGAAGCGCCACCCACTCATAAAAAATACTATCTGGATGAACATACGACAATTCCTAGTCTGTAACATTGAACGAGATGCCTTACTCGAGGGCACAAACTACTTAGTATACACCAACAACTCAGCTGAACATGTGGAAAGAAATAATCCACTTATGGCAAGTGCTTTATTGGGGTACTCCTCTTGGCTTGGGGGCAAACCTAGGTAGACAGGATCGCATTACCTTTCATCCTTGTTAAAAATAATTTTCTTTGCCGGGGTAGGAGATGTCAGAGCCTGTTAAGGGGGGTTAACTTACTCTTATTTTCACCTGCAATAGAGTTATTGACTTATTGTATAATGTTATAGCCCTGTGGTGTACATTTCATCCACATGCCATGTGTTCCCTCACCTTGCTTCCGATATTCATGCACATTAACTGTATCTCCAGGTCCATTTAAACATCATCATCTCTATGAAGATCTCTCAGTATTTGCCTTCCCGCCACCATCTCTTGACTACCATCTCTTATATACCATACTTTTTCATCTCTCAATAATAATATTTCAAAAAGAATAACAATATTTTTCAATTTGTTTACCCAGGGTATGGCCTAATAAGAGATTCTCACTGAGGGTCCTGTAATCAATACCAAGGGTTAAACTTAGCTACCATGGAAAGGTGCTCAAGCATTCAAGTAATTTTTTGCTAACTGGTACCCAATTACTACACCCGAGATGGAGAGTGGCAATCATGGATTATTATCTTGCCAAAAGACATTAGTGTCGCAATGAGACTGTAACTGCAAACCATGTGATTAACAGTCCAGCGCCGTATCGACTAGACCACAACACAATATCTATTAATAATCATATTTCTCTTTTCACATGCACCACTCTTTTCTTTATCTATTTTCTTTCCTTTTATGTCATTCCCTCCAGCTTTTAATTCCTTAGGGTTTCATTTCCTAATCTCCAGTTTTCTTCTTTTAATTGGTGTGTCTGTGTATCTGTATTTATCTCATTTCCTTTCTACTTTTTTGATATTTCTTTCCTGCGTTTTCTTTTTTTTATCTCATTGTCTAGTCTCTCAATTTTACCCCTCCCTCTCTTTAAAAAACTATTTTCTACAATTTATAAACATATAATTTCTTCTATTTCTAGCTCTCTCGGTGTTTTCTCTTTCTTTCTCTTCCTCCCCATAGGAAAGAAATGAGCCTGCCGCATACTTCTGCGGCAGACTTGCCGCAGATCTGCAGCAGACCTGCTGCAGACAGTCATCTTTTTCACATGCAAATTAGGTCTGCCGCAGAC
>BEXV01000128.1:370636-391494 GCA_003118195.1 Hemicentrotus pulcherrimus
TCTCTCTCTCTCCCTAATTCTTCCTTCCTCTACCCCTCTCTTGCTCTCTTCCCCTCTCCCATCCTCTTCATCTTCCTTTCAGCTCTTAATCTTTCTCTGTAACTATCTTTCCCTCTCTCTTAACCATAAATTGTATGACTGATCTCCGATATCCCATGCAATCTCTCTCATCCACTATGTCCTTTAAAAGTAAATTGTAAGCTGAGAGCCAGAAGGGTACTACTTATATCCCATAACAGAGAGTTAATGCCCTTCTGGCTCTTATGCAACAAGATTTGATGTGATGAAACCAGACATGTTTACTTCAGTCCCTCTATCTTTCATGGTAGCTGGACTTCCCTTTTGTTTGAAGTCCTGCATTAGAATGGCTCTTTAACGAAAGGCCCAAACTCTACTTGAAAAATCAAGACTGATTTCTTGTTCACAATATATAAAGGCTTTTATCTCATTCTCATATAGGCTTTCTATCTACCGTATTAACTATTAAAATGGACGTCATTATGTCGAAATAATACTTAGCGGTATTTAACCCCAACAATGCCAGAGGCATAGAAACCGAGAAGAAGGTGAGTTACATCATTGACAACAAGTGAGTTAAATACTTAAATGATTTTTATCAAAGTCAATACAAATACAATAATAACAAGTAAATGACACCTCTGCTAAAATATTGACTGCACTGTTACTTTCCATGCTTCAAACTCAGTGAGCTAGACCATTAAATTCACTGCTAGACCCCCAAAACTACACATTAGCAAATTCCTCACTGAGGCAAGATATCAACAAATGTGAAGCATCCCCCATCAACATGAAGCATTAACATTGTGTACAGGTAATTATTACTTTTATGACTAAAGATTTTTATCACAATGTATCGTCACCATAAATCTCAAGCTTGTACCATTTAAGGGTTCATCAAAGATTGATGTATAAACATCCATAAATATCAAAATAGAGGCAAAAGCACCTGCATGAAATCAAACGACGCCGTATGAATTCTGAACCATAAAAACAAAATTTGTGAAGCATTTGAAAATCGCCTTTCCTAAAAATAGGGGGATTTATACAATGTAATCATAATATGTTCCTTCATTTCGACCTGCAGGGGTCTGAATATTTTGCATTTTCCCTTTTATTCATGAAACAAATTTGACCTCAAAATTATTTGTGCATGCGTGCAGGTAGAAGATCATGGAATTATTCTCCAAAAGAATATGATACATTTAAGTGATTCATGGTTTAAAAGCATCAAGGGGAAATTTATATTAAGATCTGCATGGACATTAATCTCAAAAGATGAATTCCATGCACACCAAAATTCATGATAGCAAGTCATGGTAATATCTTTTAATATAAATCATTATTTAGACTACATTTCTAGTACTTACATTTGCAAAATTTCAAGGCCAAGTAAAAATAGATTCCTAGACTCCCAGCCATCATTTTTTAGTGCCTGCCTCCCTCGTCTGTTGTTGTTATTCCATCTTTTTATTTTAACACGAAAGAAAATAGAATGTCAGAAAATGGTTAAAATGAGGCATCAAAATTGCCAACATGATGCAATTTCATCTTGTTTTGAAACTCTGCCATGCATTTACAAATGAATTTCTTATTACAAAAATTTGTATTGAAACTGACCCAATTGCATTTGTATTTGCGGCAAAAACATCAGATATGAAATATGGAATCTCGCCACTTCAATTTAGAAAATTCACATGAGAAAATATGAAAATTCCTCAATTTTCACTTGGCCTTTATTTGATATTTGGAGTTTGTTGATTACCAACATAGAACCCAAAACATCCAGATATTTGATGTTGTTGGAGGGAGGGATAGGGAATAAATGATCACCTTTAACAATAAGGATATTCAATAGAATAAGGGTTGATGGCATACTTTTTGCATTTACCACAAATCCACCCTCCCAAGCATACATATTTTACAATGAAGGTATATTTGTACGTTTCCAGACATAAACATCAATCTATAAAATGAGATACCGCAGACCGTATTAATAGGTTGAGCCGAATCTCACTAATGGAGCCTCCTAACCCTCCTTTCTCATCACTTGCCAGCGAATGCATGATCAAAGACTATCTTGCCGTTTCCCTCAAGCAAGCAATCTCGTTTGGAACCTTTCATAGCTGTCATATCCAATGCTTCAATGATGTGGACCTTTAAGCTCTCTTCAAGTCACCTTTGTGTTCTCTTTACTTTTCCCAATTGACCTTTTTCAACCCAACTATCTTGTTTCTCTTTAGCATACAATCCCATTCATGTCCTATCATATCTGTAATGTCCCATTTCTTGACATGGCCTTTAACATCTCTTTGCATCTCCCAAGACCTTTCTCAGCCAGATTTCTATGTAGGCCTATAAACCTCTTTTCCCCCCTAGACCATGTAATTTATTTGCTACTAGTCATAACCTAAATATCCCTATTCTTGATGTGGACCTTTAATTAATCTTTGCATCATCCTAGCACTTTTCTCAACTCAAACTTATACCTAACTCCTTTTCTTAAACAAGCATTTAATTTACAGCCTGTCATAGCCCATAACCCACTGCTTCATGTGGCCCTTTAAACTCTGCATCATCCCTTTCACCTTTATCTGCCCCCCCCCCACCTGTTTATTCCTCTCTTTTCCTTGAACAATGCATGCATAACCTTCCAATTCCATATCTCTAAATGTTCCTATGCTTGATGTTTCTCTTTAATTTCTTCGTCCTCGCCCTTTGAACTTTCTCAGCCCGGTATCTCCTTCTCTCAAGGTGGGATCTTCCAGACTCTGCCTCCAGTCTCATGAGAGTAAAAAGAATCCGATTAATTACAGACTAGGATATAATTGCAGTTGATCGATAGTACATCTACCTTCCAATTTTGGTTTGAGCAAGGGTCTAATTCTGACCGCACAAATCAATACATGTCTACGTTTTATTTCTTGTTCAACAGCTATAAGAAGAACTTCTTGAAATAATTGCTAAGACAGGATGCAATGCCATTCCCAGACCAGATGTGATATACAAAACAACCTATAAACTCAAAGGAAGCGTACATAAAAGGGAAATTTCTTGAAACATTGACTTTAAAGAGCTTTGACTTGTGCGTAGTCAGCTTACGTGAGGTTGAGTGTAAAGATATCTGCTACATGATTGTGGGAGAAATCCATAATGACCCAGTATAAACCAAAGAAAGATCAAAGGGATCAAGCTAATAGTCCCAAGAGGTGCTAATGCAAATTGGCGTTTTTTCAGTGAATGTGATTTTCAGCATTTTCTTTTTCAGTCTGTGTTGGATTTGCTAATTCAAACAATCCTCTGCATTGAAGATAAAAATCAAAATCAACTTAGGCTAGTCCTCTCAAATTGCAATTCTTTATAAAACAAAAAATTCAAGCCAATCTTACTCTGTATGTCTGTACTATTAATTTGCATTCACGTCTTGTATATTGAGTACTTGTTACAAAATAATTGCAAAACAAAATTGGCATCAGATAATAGAATATATCTTTATTTGCAAACCTCCTAATAGTAAGACACAATAGAATAAGTAATTGGAATGACCTTTATTTAATAATAAATTGTAAATAGAAGTTTGTTTATTTCAGTTTCATTCAAAACCTTTACACACATTTATTCAAATTCAACATTTTTTTTCTTAAACATTTCAGATACACAAGAATTTGAAAACAATGTGAATTCACTACAAAAAGGCAGGTAATTTAATAATATTTCGCTTTTTAGTATCGCCACTGAATATTTCAACTCAAATCTCAAATTAACACACCAAATGTAAAATCTCACGTCAATCAATCTCCATTGGTTTTGGGCAAAACATGATTAAAAGTAAGCATTCAATCAGAATTGATAAGAGATAGGTAACCAGGTGTGTAGGTATGTAGCTAGATATACAGATAGATAGATAGATATGGAGAGAGAGAGAGAGAGAGAGAGAGAGAGAGAGAAAGAGAGAGAGAGAGAGAGAATAATACGGCACAAAATAAAGATCTTTCCTCATGAAATAATAAGTTACATCTGATCTGTGGCATAGGTGAAGAATCCTAATCTATATAATGAATTTGTCTTCTCTTGCTCTCTCTATCCCTCTTTCTCTCTCTCTCTCTCACTCTGCCTCCCCCTCTCGCTCTATTTCATGTGAAAGACATAAATTCTCTAACATATTCTAGAATAATTCAAGTTGACTGTCCAACAAAGGAATTTCTTAACATAATTCCATATAAAGAAATTTATCTCTATTACAAATTCACTTGACGCTTTGAATACTTTTCTTCATCTGTGAGAAGGGCATCTTTTTAGATAAAATTCATCTTCACTTTGAAAGACTGTTCTATTTACAATTGGGATTGAAACATTACAGAAAGCATAACTTTCACCATCATCATCATCAACACCACCATTACTGTTATTTGAGCCTCCTAAGTGTAACTAATATGTACTTCCGGTATTAAAGATGGGATACTAACATGTTGTCAGAAGGGTAACTAGGCTTTATTTGCTAGTATGGAACCTATGATGAGAGTGAAACAGATATTTAAGGATGTTTTAACTTGATGTTTTAATTGATTATCGCGGTTGCATTGTATAGTGTGGTCCCATGTATAGACAAACGTGCATGTAGATTGTTGCTAATTGTATTTTAGGCCAGTTTCTTTCTCTGACTCCTCCACTGAAAGTAGATGGCGACCTCAGTGGAAATTGGAAAAAAATCAGACAGTTGTGGAGCATGCAGTTATGAGGTTATCACAGGACTCAACAAAGAAGACAGGGAAATCAATGAGGGTTTTCAATTGAGGGTATTCAATTGACCCATTATGATAAAAAAAAAAACTAGCTTGCAGCACTAGTTCGTACGTGGAGCTGCCCCTGAAATGCCGTGATCAGATGGAGGAGCTACATAATGCTCACCCCAGAATAGTCCGAATGAAAACAAGTGCGCGAGGTTGCGTATGGTCGCCGCAAATTGACAAAGATTTGGAGCAAAGTGAAATCTTGTGAAAAATGTCAAGCAACAACAGCCATCGAGAGCGCTGCTACTTCAATGGGAATATCCTAGCAAGCCGTGGTCGTGAATTCATGTAGATTATGCAGGCCTGGTAGAAGGTAAAATGCTTCTAGTAATAAATGATGCGTATTCAAAGTGGATGGATGTTCACATCACTACGAAATCGACAAGCGAAGCGACAATCTTAAAATTAAGAGAAGTTTTTGCAACACATGGCCTACCCAACACGCTGGTTTCTGATAATGGGCCATTTCACCAGTGATGAATTCGCTAAATACATGAAGATGAATGCAATAAATCACATCAGAGGAGCGCCCTACCAGCACCCAGCTACCAATGGCCTCGCTGAGAGAGCAGTGCAAACTGTGAAAGTAGCCCTCCAGAAAAATGAGTGGACCTTTCCACACTAGATCTATAGAGTAAGGTTGAAATTAATTTATAGGCCAAAATGCAGATTAGGTAATATGAATCCAATGAGAGCAATTTCATCTTAGATATACTAGATTATGCATAACTTAGACCTCACGACATGCAATTCAAGATGATGGTTGCTTGTCATGTATTCTCCAGTTTGATTTTAGTATGTACCTTGACTTATTAAAGTGCTCTCACTTAATCCATGTATTATTTTGTGCACATTGCTGCATTTTAGGTTTGATGAGCCTTTTTGAGTAAATGGTATATCATGTTGGAATTAATATGATGTTAGAACAAGGAAAGAAGTTGTAAATCCTCGATGATAAATAAAATTCAGTTTGTAATAATGTTAACTTTTGTGTTTTGTGTGATTTTTAAAACTTAGTTTATACAGATCTACACATCTTTTTGTTCATATTCTATTGTCAGAAACAACCAAGAAAAAGGCAGCTAAATTAGAGCAAGGAGGAGCTGAATTTGTAAAAAGAAGGAACCTCGACCTTTTCGGAAAGGCGGGATACTGTGGAGCGAAGGTACAATAAAGCGTTTTTAGAGTATTCTTTTGTATAAATGACAAGGACATGTGCGTCAGAAATTCATGGAGGCTGTTGAAAAGAATGATAAAATATATTGTAAGCAAGCATGTTTTATACTCTACGGGTGGACTGGCGGTCAAATAATTCGATCAATAATAAGAATAACAGACAAGGCCTATTGGCCGAAGCACAATGGTGCTCAACCAATCAACAGAGACAACAGGATTGATTCCCAAATTTTGGATGTATACGATACGCCACTATGACACTCCCCGTCCAGCCGGCCCGCACCGAGCCAGCGGCCCATTGATTGGTTGAGCACGCCATTGTTCTCGCCCTGCAGGATCGACAAGCATCAACATACCAGAGGGCGTTGTTCTTGCATACAATCGGCCCATCAGGACTCAAGATATACAACAGTTTTGTATTTGCTAATGGGGAGACTAGCAACCTGGCTGAAATCATTGAAGCATTTGAAAGGTATGTTGTTGCCGAAAAAAATTAAACTCATGAGAGATACCTTTTCAACAAGCGACAACAAGAGCCAGGTGAGAGTGAATCATTCCTTGCCATCACCAGATCTCTTGCTAAATCATGCAATTTTTGTCAATGCATTACAGACAGTTTCCCAGGGACAAAATAGTGATGGGCACCAATGATGCACAAACGAGGAAGCGGCTACTTCAAGAGAAGAAGCTGACACTTGGTGGCTAAATCGACATCTGCAAGAGCGCAGAGATAGCTGAATCTCACCTCAGAGCTTTCAGTGAGACCGGTAGTACAAGATCAGCTGCTATTATATCCACAAGATCCGGCCAAGCCTCAAAAAAAGGAAAGTAAAGCGATGGAGCAAAAAGAGGTCAAAGCAAGCACAGCAATGGCAAAGCAGGAAAATCTACATGCAAGTACTGTGGTAGGGAACATCCGAGATACACAAACCAGTGTCCAGCCTATGGGCAAACATGCAAAGCATGTGACAAGCAAAATCACTTTGGCAATGTATGCATGGTGAATAAGAAGCGAATGCACAAAGTTGATGACTAGACTGACAGTGACACAAGCACCGAGTAAACTGACAATGTCACTATCACCATCAATACTGTGAAACCCAGGGATGAGGTGTGCGCGAAAATGATCATCAAAGAGAGAGCAGTAAATTTCCAGGTGGATAGCGGAGCTAGTGACAACATACTGTCACTGAGACACCCGGAAGGAGCTGACTGTGTCTTGAAACCAAGCAAGAAAGATGGCACGTTGACTGATGATCTAATTAGAGACAGAATTGTATGTGGCATAAAGGATATTGGGCTACGGAAGAAACTATTGCAGGAATCTAAAGTGGATTTGTCTGCTTATGTAAAGATTTGTAGAGCATTTCAATGCACTAAAGCCCAGATTAAGGATATGACAGCCTCAGAAGAAAGGGTGTCTAACATTAAAGGTAAAAAACACAAGTCAAGTGGTAATCAGAAAGCCAAAGTAAAAGCTGCGCACATAGATAAATGCAAGTATTGTGGTGGTAGCCATCCAGAATGGCAATGCCCAGCTTATGGGAAGAAGTGTAACAAGTAACAATCCAAATCACCTTGCCAAGGTCTGTAAGAATGAGGAAACGCAGCACAGAAGAAAAGAAAAGAAAAAAANTATACCTTTTCAACAAGCGACAACAAGAGCCAGGTGAGAGTGAATCATTCCTTGCCATCACCAGATCTCTTGCTAAATCATGCAATTTTTGTCAATGCATTACAGTTTCCCAGGGACCAAACAGTGCTGGGCACCAATGATGCACAAACGAGGAAGCGGCTACTTCAAGAGAAGAAGCTGACACTTGGTGGCTAAATCGACATCTGCAAGAGCGCAGAGATAGCTGAATCTCACCTCAGAGCTTTCAGTGAGACCGGTAGTACAAGATCAGCTGCTAACATCCACAAGATCGGGCCAAGCTTTAAGAAAGGAAAGCAAAGCGGTGGAGCAACAAGAGGTCAAAGCAAGCACAGCACTGGCAACGCAGGAAAATCTACATGCAAGTACTGTGGCAGGGAACATCCGAGATACACAAACCAGTGTCCAGCCTATGGACAAACATGCAAAGCATGTGACAAGCAAAATCTTTTTGGCAATGTATGCATGGTGAATAAGAAGCGAATGCACAAAGTTGATGACTAGACTAACAGTGACACAAGCACAGAGTACACTGACAATGTCACTATCACCATCAAAACCGTAAAACTCAGGGATGAGGTGTGCGCAAAAATGATCATCAAAAAGAGAGCAGTAAATTTCCAGGTTTCCAGGAGCCACAAGTAATGTGATCCCAAGGAGACATGTACCTGAAAATATTCAGATTAATTCTTATACGTAACAACTATCTTTGTACGGTTACAAGGAAACAGTAGATGGAATAGGGGTATGTTCCATTGGTATAAAGAATCCGAAGAACCATACGAAGTAAACTTAGGAGGCTCAAATAACATCATGTTACACCAAACATTCGCCCTTTAACCCGTTGACTACTGAATTATCTTATTCCCATAGGCTTAACACAGGGACCACTAGGTTCCCGTAAGCAAAGGGTTAAGAGAGAGCTATCAAGACTCTTCATTTACAGCATGTATTTCACTGTTAAAAGTCTGCCACAAGGTGGCGCCATTTCACTATTAACTATGGGACATAATAACTTATCTCATTACAATTACCATCATCAACATCATCATGATCCACAAATAGTAGACTAAGGAAGGTCAATTTGTGCTTGTACATAAAGAATTCAAGGATTGTGCCAGTTTTCTTGTCACCGAGTAAAATATCTTTTTTGACATGCAACATAATAATAAGGCAAAATAATGATGTATATACATGTACAACTATCAATAACTTACGATTTATGTTTATGATTGAAGACCATAGTATCTGTATCATCATGAAACAAATGTACTATGATTCAAGCTTTGTACAGTGTATGTGGAAGGGTCAAGTTTGAGAGGATTTGCAGAGGTCAAATGTAGGCCATGGCCCATCTTGTAAAAAAAGTTACGAAAGATTTGAATCAATCGCAAAACTTTACAATAGAGGGCCCAGGTTAGAAATGCCTGTTATACACCACCTGTGGATAGGAGTTTACATATGCTCGAAATCAGCAGCTTTTTTTTCTCCCTATCTCCACCATAAACTAATGTGAGGGTATATAAGCTACATGTATAGTTGCCCATTCATCAGATAGAAGAACTATGTTTATGGAGATTTAATTGAGGTATAACATAAACCTTCATGAATTCCAGCCATTGTTTCCTTCACAAGATGATCACGAATGGCCATTCACCAAACTAATAATTACCTTCCCACAAAAGGCAAAATTTTGTTTATCAATAGTCAGATTGAAGTTAATGTGGCTTGGGTTTTGAACAAAGTAAATACCATATTCATAACAATCTATTAACAAGGTGAAAGCCAAACATTGGCCAAAGCATGCAATGATTTAAAGACTGGAATCCTCCATCAAGAAGAAAGAGAGAAAGGGGATGAAGATAAACATGATGATGGTGAAGCTGAAAGAAACAAAAAGTAAAGCAAAATATGAATCAATCACAGAGCACTGAATAACAACATAACAAACAAAATAAGAACAATAAAGTCTACTTCATTTTTTAAAGCTATAAAATTATGCGCGTATGGCACACTTTTTTCAACAGTCTGGAATCCTTTTCTATTATTTTGTTTAGCCATTTCAATTGTAATTTTATTTGAAATTAGAATCAAAATTAATTACTGTCTCTATATGAAATAAACAACAATAGGAACTATTCATTTTATTAATCACATTATATTTAACTAAACCAATACAACATTTTAAAAAATGAATTAAAAGTATGGGTTAGAAAAAGAACAAAAGTTGCAAAACAGCGCAACAAACTCAAAGGGTAAAATTTGTCTAAAGACCCACCTTTCTAGATCAGAAAATGGGTCCTAAGGAGTCAAACCAGGCAACAAGGCTGCTATCCACAATAGCTAGATTCTTGAATTGCTCTAAGGTTATTCTGGAGGCCAAAGATACACACAAACAATGTAAATTACACAGTAATATGCAGTCATTAATATAACTATATGCAGAATTCTAGGTAAAAATATTTGGTTCTATGACAAGTGCTCCATTAAAATTAACCAAATTATTACCAAATTATCACTTTGACTAGGGACCAAACTTTTAGAAATAAACCTCATGCTAAACCAATGCAAAAGCCACTTACACTTTCAACCCTAACCATATAAAATGTGTTCAATTGACCTATGCTTTATGTACTGTAAATAGTTGTAACCATGTGAAAAAGAAAAAAAAAAATCCACTTAATGTGGACAATAAGATTGATCAATCAATCAATCATATATTTTTGATAAAAAGTCCTGAGGATTAGTCAATGGAGTAAGTGTCAGCTTATCAAATAGTTGCACCATATATAGTTTTAACATCCTGAGAAATACAGGCTTGAGTCTGCGAAAAATGGGGAACTCTTCTATCCTAAATTCCACATAAAACATAGCAGAAAACACTTGTTTTCATTGGTCTAGATAAATAATTGAGTTCTTTAATCAGGTGTCCCATGTTTCAAGCCAGATGCATCATAAGGGCCAGGACCTCGGATCAACAGATGACCTTTGAACTTACCTTTGGTCAGCATCAATCTTGGCCATCATGAAGACATTGTCCACCATCTCCTCAATAGCATCCTGGGACATGGCCTCCATTACAGGCCACATGTCCTCCCTGTTAAACAATCAATTATTCAATCAGTGAACGTGCAAACAAACTCGTCAGTTTACAAATCAAGCAATAATAAACCACAGTAAACACATGATAAACTCTTTTTGCATTTCATTTGTACGCACAGTACATTTACAGTTGTATGTCCCTCATTCTCATCTTCTCATTGTCTTCTTCCTTCTACTTCACTGTCTCTTCCGTGTATATGTTCTTACTATCAAAGCCTTTCTTTTTTATGATTTCACCCTTCTATATCCTGAATAATAGAATCGCCCTTTTCTCTCTTCTTCATTATGTTAAAGTATTCCTTGGATCATCTTTAGTATTTTCATTATTCTATTCAGGTTGCCACAGGTCAGAATTAATCGTTTGATCTTTCTCAGCCTTAGTGTCTCAGATATTAAAAAAATTATTCCTTAGGAATCAAGCATTAAAACAATGGGTGTTTACTAATTCTCAGAAAACGCATTAGTCTAAAATTTATAAAATTTATAATTTTTTCTAAAAGCTAAAATAAGAAGCATCCTGGAAAGTTGGACGAGGTATGCCAACATCACAGTGGAACATGAAACAAGTGTTAACTAATGAATGTGTTTCAATGGAATGCTAGGAAACAAGAGGAGTTGACATACTTGCTTCCTGGATTGCCAGGGAAAGGGATCTTGCCGTTGGTGGTGGTTATCTGTGCTCCGGTGTCTGATGGAATAGGGGCACTGAAGAGAGACGAGACAGGACGACCCTGGTTGTCATCAAAGTTTGCCATCTGAAAAAATCAACCAAAAAGCCAAGGAATACTCTTGACTAAATTGCAAGATGGTATAGGACTTCAGAATCTTCGTATAATTAGAGTTATAATGATTACCGTGGTAGTCAATTTTTCAAGGTCTACAGACCTTTTCTTCTTGATGTTGAAAATGCAACAAAGTCCCATCTCCTAAAAATGACTGCATCTGATCATTATACCAAGACATTTTGAAGTTAACATGTTAAGTTAAATTCACAGTGACAATTGTGTCATTGTTTATATTGCATAGGTAAGATATTGATTAAGTTTCACATTTATAAGCCAATATCTGCAAAAATAAAGAATTTTTAGCATAGGTACCTTGGTATTCTTAAACTTGTTCCTTCCATATTAATGACACTTTTTGAAATTTTGAGGACTTTTTGTTGAAACTTACCATTTCTTCCTCACATGCTTTCACCACATCTCTGACCAGCTCAATAGTAACATAGAAGTAAGCTTTGAACATCTGCCTCAGGTTATCTCTACTGATGCTACCCACTCCTTCCAGGTCATACCCCTCAAATGCATCTAATACAGAGAGCAAAATGAGTACAAAATAGGGTAAAATCCTTGGATAGGATGATAAATGGAGGCACTGTGTACTGGAGAGTCAACACCTTTGCATGTTAAGAACCTGTATAAACATCTTGTACAGCATATTCTCGTCTGGGGCGTTTTTTTTCCAGACTTTGTAAACGTCATCATGATATTGCCCAATTAATAACATTTGTTTTTGCAATGTCAAAATGACTACAACCAACTTTTCTTGTGACTTGTGACTTCCAATGATCATTTGTTTTAATCATTCGTATAAGAATACGAAGAAACCCCGGTGTAGTGGTCCACATGCACACGCAAAATTAGTTATATCGAGAGGAGAGACAAGAGGGTTGCAGTGATTCAATTTGCTTTGGGTCTTCCAGGCACCAGCTGATACCAAATACTCAATTATAATAATAATAATATAGCATGTTGTCCTATATGTGTTAACGATATCAAATAGTTGCCCTACTAGCGCATGAATCAGGCCAAATATGAAGGGACATGATGTTTTTGACATGACTTTTCACTAAATTTCATTTCTTCTTGGTAATGTACAGTATAAGAAAGCACATGACCAAATCGTTTCGACTTGTCCAATAATCCTCCAAGACAGCATAGAGCACTAAACTTGTGGTCACTCATCACAGCCTTATTCCACTCAACAACATTCATAATGTAACAAGACAAGTAGAACATAAAGAATGAAGTTAAAGCTTTCTTCAACTTGGTCTGGGATTTCCTTTCTTTTGATTGTAAGTTGTATTCTTTGCTCTAAATATGACAATCTGGACCATTTCCTGTTATTTCTGTTCTTTGTGAAGTAGTTTAAACCAATGCCACCTGGAATGAGGATAAAGGTACAGAGCTTACAAAGAAAGGGACATCACAAAAGCGGGGCAAATGACATTTCAGACCATATTACATGATAGATAACATGGAATTAAGTTGATTTCCTAAGACTGATTACCACATTAACTTGACATAAGTCCTAATTCCGATACCCTTAGCAACACAAGTCCTACTATTGCTCTGGGCTGCACTTAATCATGTGTGCAGAGTTAGGGTTAGAGTTGCCACTTGGTCTAAGGTTTGGTTTAAAGTTAGGGTTAGCTAATGTGTTGGGTCCATGGCTAAAGTTAAGATCTGTCTAGTCTCATAATTTGACCACAGTACACCTATTGCCCAAGCACATGTTGTAAAACCAGGCCAATACATAATATACAAGGGTACTCACTATGTTATATTCTTTTAAGTAAATGTTATCATAGAGTCATATACAAATCCTTTGATTTTAATAAAAACAACCCAAAAAGATAAAAATCTTGACTTACATTTGACCTTTTCCTGAAAGGACCCTTTGACCAGCGTGGACAGACCACAGGTGAACTCAGTGAAGTCAATGTAGCCATCACCATTCGCATCATAGTACTGCAAGTTAAGACAGCATCAATGGATAGGTTAGTGCTAGGGTTACATGCATACTGCAGAAAGGGGTGCTAACGAAGCAAGAGTAAAACAGCCAAGAGAAATCATTTTAAAGAAATAAAACATGTACCTGTTATTGGGTAAAATGAATACTGACAGACATAACAATCAAAGACACAATAAAGCAACAAGAGGTGGGAAGAAAGAAGGTTGATAGTAGTGCTGTAAGTCAGACGCTATGTTCGTGTTCGGTTCGGTTCGGCAGAGTTCGGCAATTTTTCACCCGAACTTGGTTCGGTTCGGGGTTCGGTCATATAATAACAAGCAGCGTTATAGCAACGGCAGTCGGCACTGGGCGGGACGGCCGGGCGGGCCCGACCAGCACGAAGGACTTCTGCCCACTCCTGCTGAAATACAGTGCCTCCAACCAGCATGAATTTCACATTGAAAAAACTGCTCTAAACGTAATTATTTGTGGAGAAAAGTACTATTTACATTCGTATTTCCGTCTTGAATCGTGTTTTCTTTTTAATTTTAAAAGAATCATGTTTTCAATTTGTCAATAAATAATATTTTTTCAAGATTTTCCGAGACGATTGTTGTCTAATGTTAGAGTCATGAAAGCTGCCATCTTGAATAGCTATTCAGGCTGCTCAATAACTGTTTTTAATAAGTTTTAATTTTCGATAGGAAAAATATAAAATACATATTTCTCCTGAATAAATAAATTCCATACTGTAATATATATTTTTTTTATTATTTATATTGTAAAATTTGTCCGATATTGTTACAATGAAAATATTGATTTTTTTGTTTGTTAAATGGGTTTGAGCTGAACTTGTTTTGATCACGCACATGTATTCTTGTTTATAGCTTGCGATTGCGACGTAGCATGGCCAGACTTTGGGATTTAAATGGCGCCAGTGAAGTCGCGCCCACCACTGGATAGGCATAAATAACAAAGGCGGAAAATGGGAAAAGAATAAATATAAAATAAGCAATCATGACATGAAACTTAGGTACAAAATGACAAATTTATTATTAGCTTGCGAAAACGTTAACATTTTTCTGCCGAACATCCGAATCAGGCATTTGCATTCGGTTCGGTTCGGAAGTGCCATTTTTGGCGAACTTCTGTTCGGTTCGGCGGTTCAGCTACAGCACTAGTTGATAGTAAGCATTGACACTATTAATAAGCGGGCTGGCACCTTGCAGGGAAGAATTTACCATTGTTATTTTTTCCGATATCCACCCCACTTGGCATTGATGATGATATTGCTAAGCATAAATGAAAACCATGGGTACACAAACTCACCTTGAAAAGTCTCTCTAAAAGTAATCTTTTCTCTAAACCCAGAGGTCCTACACACTGATCATACACCTCTCTGGTGATTCCTTGTTCTTTGTAATATAGCACCCTACACTATGAACTTGGTAGTCACCTTGAACAGTCTCTCTAGGAGTAAGCTCTTCTCTAAACCCAGAGGTCCTACACACTGATCATACACCTCTCTGGTGATTCCTTGTTCTTTGTAATATAGCACCCTACACTATGAACTTGGTAGTCACCTTGAACAGTCTCTCTAGGAGTAAGCTCTTCTCTAAACCCAGAGGTCCTACACACTGATCATACACCTCTCTGGTGATTCCTTGTTCTTTGTAATATAGCACCCTACACTATGAACTTGGTAGTCACCTTGAACAGTCTCTCTAGGAGTAAGCTCTTCTCTAAACCCAGAGGTCCTACACACTGATCATACACCTCTCTGGTGATTCCTTGTTCTTTGTAATATAGCACCCTACACTATGAACTTGGTAGTCACCTTGAACAGTCTCTCTAGGAGTAAGCTCTTCTCTAAACCCAGAGGTCCTACACACTGATCATACACCTCTCTGGTGATTCCTTGTTCCTTGTTACATAGTACTCTGAACTGCTCATGTAACGCTTCTATCTCGTACTGATCAACTGGGGATAGTATGAAAGATGGATAGTGCAATCAATGGTATAATCTTAGAAAGGAAACTCTCTCTCTCTCATTATTCAATTAGTTCTGCTTAAAGATGAATAAACCGAGAAGAAAAAAAACCACAATTAACACATTTGATTGGAGTATTCATTGAAAATGTACTGTTATCTTATCTGATGATCTACATGTTTTACAACTTTACTAGAGTAACTTATTTTGGCGTACTGCCAGTTCAAAAACTCTTAAATGACAATGCTCAATGAAAATTCCCAGTCAAGTAAGCCAATTTCACATTTATTTGTTCAACATTCTTTAAAAATACAAGCTAGCATCTAGCCCTTAATATTTGTTTGTATTTTGTTCACAAGAATAAATAAAATATAGAGTATGATAATAAGTTACATTTTGAGTAACAGTAGATGCCTTATACTTACAATGAGTTATTTTCTTCAATTTGTTGACATCATCCCATGTGATCCGTTTAATCACTTTTTCTTTTCCTGGAGAAAAAAAAATACATTGATGTCACCAAATTAGTTTCAATCAAACTTATTAATGAAAAAAACATAAGAAAATTTTCAATAAAAAAAAAAAAGAACAAAAAAAATTATTCTTCAAGATTTATAAAATTTAACAAATCTATTCATAGGCATCCATGCTTGAATAAAACAAATTTTGAAAAGTTAATTCTTAAAAATCTTAAATCTCACCTGGATAGAAGGGTTTGAAGAGCACAGTCCTAGGATTAGCTAGGGGTGGTATGGGGATCTTAATCTTAATGAATGTATGCAGTCTGTTATGTCTGTCATGGGGTTCACAGCGCTCACAAATGTCAAAGTCAACACAATTAGCACACTGAAAAAAAGAAAAGATAAAGTCTAATAAGAACATGAAGTTCTTTTACTGCTAATCATAATGAACTCGGGGCTCAATACTGTGCATAAAGACCACTTTCAATCATACTCTCCACCCCCTGTGGAAAATAGAAGATAATGTGGAGCCCTGGGCCCCGTCTTACAAAGAGTTGATATCAATCGTAACTTATTTGCGATTGTTCTATGTACATAAGAGATAGGAGACTGTAAACTTGAGTTTGATTGGAGGACTTACGATTGATTTAGATCGATCGTAACTCTTTGTAAGACGGGGCCCAGATCTATATACATTTAATTGTCTGCTTGTATTACTTGGATTCACGAGGGCAAAAAAGTTGATAGAACCCTACCAATATTTACTGATCATTTAATACCCCTCTTTGAGAAAAGACAGCATGAAATAAAGTAAAATAACGAACAAAGGTATTAAAACACATTTATATGCTACTGACATCATGCTACGAATAATGACAACTTTTTAGAATTCTCACCGACAAATTGACATATTCCATTTAACTCTACACTATTTGAATCTACCTTGTGAAGAAAGGTGAAGGGTGGATGTCTCTTGACAAGTCAAGCACACCTGTATGCTGCTTACCTTGTATCTTATTCCACATATTGGACTAGCCTGGCACATATTACATGTGATTCCTCGATGTATAAATCCCTCTTCAGACAAAAAGGAAAACAAGATAAAAGGACCAAAATAACATTTAATATATTTACTGCCAAATATATATTTCTAGAAATGTACGCCTGCAGGCTGTGCATTCATTATGGCTCTTCTGTGAAACTTATGATATACTTGTATACACTGATTTATACATTATTAATCAAATCTGTTGGGGAAAAATATTGATAAAAATCATATGCAGAAATATATGTACAAAATACAAAGTATACCATTCTCTAACCTTTTTTTGCTTGGTCTTCTGCAATATTAAACAGTAAATTAAGCAGGCTCTGGTTATTCTCATGTCTATACAGCTGGTCTGGATCACCCTGTTCATCTTCACCACCACCTCTAATGCCACCACCACCACCACCACCACCACCACCCCCTCCTCCTCCTCCTCCTCCTCCTCTCCCCATCACTTCAGCTGTCACAGACATGTCAGTCACTGTCAAAGCATGCTGGGAGGTTAACCCAAGGTTGTTGTCGGTGAGGAAGAGGGATCGCTGAGTGCTGAATGCAGCAGTCCCATCCAGCATATCTGGGGTGACAGGGCGGGGCTCTGATGGAGGATAACCATTTCTCCCACCTATGAGGATATCAATCACAACAATCTATTACGTTACAATTATGTAAGGATACAATTTCACTTAATTCAATTACTTTTCCATATTATTCATTACAAGTAGCTTTAAAGATGAAAAAGTAGTTCACATTGAAGAGGTGATGCTGCTCACTATCTCCACCCTGTTTTCATTAGGAATCCAATGTTCATAAAGAGAACAGTGTGTCCTATAGAATTTAAAACAGTAAAGGAACGAGAAGAGAATTACTAGTATCAAGAATATTCTTTTAGCTGTTAAAATACCCTATTTCTGCTTGGTATAGCTACTATATGGTTATTTTCAAAATGGCACCTTTGTCCTTTATCTTTGGTCAAATTAATGATACCACTCCTCATAGCCCAGTCACAGCACCACAAAGACTCTTAACCTACAGATATCTTGCTCATTTGGGTAGTCTGGTATGTCTGGTGTTGGTATTTGTCAGTTAGGGGTTGATCTTATCAGTTTGACTGCAGTAACGGAGGAAGCTCACCATTGCTGCCTTGAATCCTGTGTCTGAGACTCTTCCTGTAGTGCCACAAGAGAGCTACTGAACCAACAGTGACTGCACCAGCTGACACACCGACCAAGAAGCTTGACCATGATGGTGGACTGGGAAAAGGACCCTCAGACATCTTGACATAGACTGTTTGTAAAGAGGAATTACACCTAATTCAATATAATTTACAACATATAATTTATATTGTTATTGTTTGTTAGTTCAAAACATACAATGTAGCTTTGTAGAACTATTTTAAAAGGACACTGTATTTCTCTAGAAACAAAAAGACAAGATTATTAAAAAGGCTTGCATTTCAAATGACAGAGAATGGTCCATGAAATTTGCATACAAATGCAAATGATTGTGTTGGCTTTTCACACACTATAATAGTCTTCATAGAGCATGTAGTGCTGCTCTTGTGAATACGAACTGCAAAAACGGAAAACATACATTTGTACTTAAAAGATGGTGTGTCCATGTTCACAAATGGCCTAACTTTATAAATCTGGCACCATCAATTGAAAGAGGAGCCTCATATTAATAAAATATAGACAATTTAGGGTTCTGCATTCATTTAAAAATAGTTTGTTTAAAATAAGAGAAAAATATTTGATGGTCTTTGAGAAATTTTGAAATCAGTATGCTGAGAAGACAAATTTCTTAGAAAGCCATTTCATTATTCCAACATCATTGTTTTTTTTAGCCTTGATTCCAAGAGAGACCAGAAATTTCCAGCCCTACAAACATCTTTCTTTTTCCAGACTACATGTATGTAGAAATCACCATGATATTGCAAAAACAAATGTACTTAATCAGGCAATGTCAATATGACTTCCCATGATTATTTGTTTTAATCAATATCTGGAGCCAGTTTTCTGAAACCTAGTAAGCTATTTGTCCACTGCATGTTTCACAACGCCCTTTTCGGCAAGATCAAGGAAAACCTCCTGACCGAGTAGTTACGCCTCCGACCCCGTCATATATACCTCTAGTCAAAACCTTTTTAGTCGATGGGCAGCGCCATCACATGTCATACTCTATTGCTGGCAAAAAAGGACAAGAAACCCTACGATCTTATTACACATTCACTTAACAGGGAGTTATCCTTTTTTATATTTAAAAATTTTATAAAAATATGCCATGTTTACCGGTATATCTACTTCTTTCACCACTCAACTAAACCGATTATACAGGTACATGTTATTTCCACATTGTAAAATCCTCAAAGGGTTGGGTAAGTCATAGTCCGAAGTATATTCTTTAGTTTTCAGACCCATGTTAATTTCGAGATAAATAGTGGTGGATATTTTACCCGACTGCTAAGAAAGCATAAATGCTTGTTAGTAAGCAACCAGAGGACCAATCCAATCCAGGTATTGATAAAGTGCCAATATCCATTTGTTCATGATTCTAACTGGGAAAGACAAAAAAGCAGTGACTAGTTGTAAGCAATCTGAAATAGGTATGTCTTTAGTTCGAGTTCTGAACGTGGATAACTGATGACAAGAGAGAAGGCTTTGGGGAAGACCATTCTACGACGGATTTAGGTCCTCTCCGAGAGACCGGGTAATGAGGATTGATGCCTTACCAAAGGGCACTAGCGCATCGCCTTAGTTTCTAACCCGAGCAGTGGTCTCAGATTATGAGACCACCTTTGAAGCCTAAAACATTTAACAAAACTTTCATAGCATCATGTTTTTACTACAAATTATACAAGGGTGTATTTTCATAAAAAATCAAATGAAAATATCCCGGGGTACCCATTCATGAAATGAAATACAATTGTATTCTGCAAGTGATACTATCAGGGAGGATCAATTGCATACATCGTTATAGAAATAATCATTCAAAAAAATCAGTGAGGCATTAAAATTTGTGAGGAGCGAGGTATACAAACTTTTAAAATTCAGGGAGCCTTCCTGAAAATGGGTGGCATCTCTGCTATGTCTCATCTCCTCTCTTCACCAATAACAATTTCACAAAACGTTTAGCTAATTAATAAGCTCTTTGAGAAATGGTTTAGAAAAATCAGAGACATCTCCATATTTGGCAAATAAATTTATGACTGTAATAAATAGTAATGTCGTTGGTTTCGACTTTCGAGAAACGGCTCCCTAGTGAAGATTGTCAGAATGATAGACTAGACCTAGAAAGTCTAGAATCTATAACACAATTGAATACTCAAGGATAATATCAAAATGACAAAAGCCAATTCTTGACTCTCGAGTCTTGTTCATTTCAACTGCAATTCAAATCTTTAGTGAGCAGACAGCACTCCCATCGTACATCAACATCAATCATCATGCATACATCGGACATTCTCAGAATTGACAGTCGGACACGCCACGGCCAAGCATCTATCATTGATCAAGCGCACTCATGAAAGTCTTTGGCGAAAGCTCAATTATCCCACCCGAACCCTTCGGCACAAAAAATGCTCAATCCCCGCTGGATATGACCGAGCTAAGCTAAGTAAGTACGGTAGAGAAAAGGCTGTACACAAGCAAAGGATCGCGAAGGCTCAATAACTTTCCAAATTACATAGTCAATCATTAACCACTCATCACCCTCATGTCTGGATGCATTATACTAACATATTTTACTTATTTGGGAAACAAAACAAAGAGCAGACAACAGCAGAAAGTAAGTTCATCACAAGCTTCGTTGACAACTGGAGCGCCGTTCAGAAATGGCGGCTGTAAGCTAGACTTAGTACAAGGCGCAAAGCGGACACTTTTTTTTTTTT
>BEXV01000129.1:0-35048 GCA_003118195.1 Hemicentrotus pulcherrimus
GAACAAGGACAATGAAATATAGGTGAATTATCTGTGGGAATTAATATATATTAATACAGGCCCCTATATATGTACAGCGATGTCTCTCAAATCGTGCGTTCTGATGAAGAAAAAAAAATGGCCTTAGAAGGAGCAAGATGTTTCATTAATTATGATATATATATATATATATATATATATATATATATATATATATATATATATATATATGAAAACCCAAATGTTCATTGTAAACATTTCTGACAAAACAGAAACAAAATTGGTGATCTACTTTTACTCTAAGTACAGCACAATGAGCTGCCAACACAAATCTTCACATATATCCCATGTATCAGTATACGCTATAAACTGCTCGTTTTATGAAGGAGGCCTCACCTCCCAACAAAATGCTACTCAATTCAAAATATTTAATTGATTGGGAGTGGGTGCAGTGCTTGAAAAGCGAGGGCCGCCTCCATCAAAGCTGGTGCTTTTGTGTGCCCCGCCCACTCGTGCATTCCTGCGGTATACGTGCATGCATGAGTATTGTTTTTGTCAAATCTAGCCGGTGAGTCGAGTGCAAGCGCTTTTACGTGGTCTTGATTTTTATGCGGATCATCATCATAAGATCAGCTGGCGCTATACATAGAGCTCGACTGTATCGTATACCGTACCGGTACGTACACTTTCTTTGGTTATGCGATAGTCTACATGTAGACCTAGATGTGTTATTTGTACACGTCTAGTATCGCACAAATATTTGTGACTTCTGACAGACCGACGTGTATTTGTCTTTACAAGTCGGGGGAAAGGGCTTCATCACTCGATCTGCAGCATGGAGGACATAAACACAAGTCAAGAAAGCGGAATTGTAATATTTTGATATTTTATCCTGTTGTTGTTTTGCCTTTGGAACTTGAGTTTCAGTTTGGTATAGATCTAGGTTAGGGTCTAGATCTAGAGATCTAGATCGTCTTTCCCCCTTTTTTTGTGGTGGTACTCGAGCTCTACCTTATTCTTGAAATGGTCTAGACTATCTATAGACTAGGCCTTTTAGTAACCTCCAGTTAGGCCTACTTAGCTGCTTAGTAAACTTTACTAGAGTCTGGCTAGGCCATATGCGGGCCCAGGGCCTAATTACTATTACTAGTTATTTGTGATCAAGACATTTAATTGTACTATAATTTAGGCATAGAGTCTAGTCTATAGCCATACATGTAGGCCTAGTCTAATTCTTCTTCTTCTTCTTTTTCTTCTTCTTCTTCCAGTGTAAGTGCTGCTTCAAGGTGATGAAGATAAACGCACTGGTTGTGTGTGTATAACGGTGGAGACTTTCACATATCCTGTTCCACATTTCAACTTTTTGTTCTGTGCATATTTTATACATGTAGAGTCTATAGATCTAGATCTAGGCCTAAGTAAAAACATCCCCGGTCTTGTAGACATTACCGTACATCTGCACTCAAGAAGACTTTGAAGGCATCGGCAAAAGAGGGGTATAATTGGGCTGGGTCCTGTGGGAGGTTGATCCAATACTTGCAGGTTCTAGGGAAGAAGGAAGAAGCATAGGTCTGACTACTGCAGTGGAATGTCCTAAAACAAGATCCATGTCCTCTTGTTGTTGATGTCATTTCAGTAAGAAAGGACTGCCAGGTAACGTCAACAAGGTTAAAGGATGGATACAGCATAGCAAGGCGGCTATACACTTTTGAATAATCAAATCACCATGCAATTAAGTTAACCTTCCAAGAAAAACAATAGTCTTTAGTGTCATCCCTTTCCTTTTCTTGTCCCTATTACTCCTACAATCTCTCTTGTTTAGATGGAGTGTGATGGTATCAATCCTGACCAAGACCCAGCTACAGAGGACCAGCAAGAGAATGCAGCTGTAATTGACAGTGAAGAAGCACCTCATCATGATGACCCAGAACACAAACCAAGATTGCAGGACATTCCACTCCATGAGGAGGAACCAAGCAGTACACAGAATGGATCAGCAAGCTCAGGAGGATGCTGTGACCATAGCGATGATGAAGATGAGAATAAGATGCTGTGTATCTTGCAATTCAACCCTAGCACTACCATGGCAACAAGGAATTGGCTTCTCTCCTCTCTAAAGGTATCCAATATGGCAATTATTATAAAGGTTGATCATGTTGTAAAACCTTTTTGATTTAAAGGGATGGTCACAATTATCTGTAGACCTTTAAATAATTCTCATGAAAAGATTGAAGGGTGCAAGACTGCTGACATTTTATGGACCCTGGCCCCACAAAGCCATTTTTCAATGATAAATGACAAAAAAATCAGTGACAAACCTACGGTAACCAATCAAAAGCAAGGATTTCAGTAGCTTATAACAAAAACTGTCATTTATCACTGATGACAAGTTTTGTGAAACACCCCCTAGGCCCTGTCTTGTAAAGAGTTATTGGTCATCAAAATTAAACCTATACACCCAATCTGAAATCATGTAAAATCCAGTCATTGGAGGATTTTCAGTCGATTTAGATTAATTTCAATTCTGCATGGATGTACCTGAGACAGGTAGGACCCAGCCAATCTCTCAGTCTCACTATCATTTTCTGCCCAAAATTGGAGCTGATCCATCACCAAACTGTGGAGAACGATCCATACTATGAATCATGTAATCAATGCTTGTCCTATCTACAAATCCCCTCACAAATGGTGAGACAATCTGTTGGCTAAAAAAGGATGTTCCTATTTAGATGATGTACTCCTTGATATTCTTTGTAAGAACGAACGAATTATCACAAATTCCTAATCTCCTGCAGGTTCCAGAGAAGGAGGGAGGAGCGGAGCTCCTTGTCAGCTCCATCCAAACAAAGAGCAACGGTAATGGAGACACTGTTCTCCAACTTGGTGCAACAAGAGAGAGGCTCCTGGAGGGAGCCGAGAAGATCTGCATCAGGAAGAAGTGCAAGGATGGATCACTCAGGGAGTTCAGTCGGGGACATCGTGATCATTTTGACAGTGGCAGTGAGTCATTAGCATATCCATCATCATTGGCCATTTATTTTAAAGATAGAGTTGAGTTCTGGGGGATGTTTCACAAAGCCTTTTTCAGTGAAAAATGAAAAAAATCAGTGACAAATCTGCTGATAACCAATCAGAAGCAAGGATTCTACTAGCTTATAACAAAAACTGTCATTTGTCACTGATGACAAGTTTTGTGAGACACCTCCTGGTCATGCAATTACATTATGAAATAAACTGCATGGAAGCACTTTGGAAACAATCATCATCAAATTTAACTAGTAAATAAATTTGATGTACATATGAATAGGCTTTGGAATCATCAAAATGGAAAGAAACTCATTGTCGATGAAAATTAAATGCTCTGCACATAGAAATGAGTATGGCAAACAAATGTTTGGTTCAAAACTTCAGCTATACTTGTGGCCATATTCTGAAAATGAGGTGAAAGATCGATCAAACCTTGTCAAGATACATTCTTTCCAATATTGTCTTCCAAATGCCCATAAAAAGAATGAGATAGCTCAAATATTATTCTTCATCCTTAACAGACCCCAACCTGCTCTTTAACATGTCTTTATCGATTTCTGCATGTTCAATTATAGATGCCTGTCCAATTATGTGTGGTTCATGATAAATGCTGTGTATTGAACCAGGATTTAAACCTGCTGCAGACAACATGTGTTGTTTTGTAGATAGTCAAAATAGATAATTTATCTGCAGCTCTCTTGAAGTAGAACATACAAAAAAAAATACAATCATATATGAATCATACTGATTTAGAAACAAAGCAAACTAATGATATTCAAATGCATTTAGCCATCTGATCTCACCTTTAATATGTATATTACAAAAGAGTGAAGATATGAGATGTTGGGTGATCTTTATTCAAAATAATTTATTCATTCATGCAGCATCCATTTTTTAAATACCGGTAGCCCTAATAACGTTTCTATTATCACGTGGCACTAAAGAAAAATGAAATAATGATTTAATACTTGTTATATATATATATATATATATATATTTCAAAATATTACAACCAAGGTGACAATTAGATGAGGAATTTGTTGAACTTTTTATACTATTCAGACGATAATTTTATGATTATCATGTTGCAGACAAATGTTTCCTGACTACATGCGAGAAGCAGCGTGTTGTGTACTACCTCCTGACTAACATACGAAGTTCAAAAGAAGAAGACATTCCAGGCACCGACACCAAGAAGATAACCCTACACCCAGAACAAAGGATAGGTGAGCACCTACGTGCGGTCGTATTTTGATTATAAGTCATATGATCCAGCAACAATTTTTCCTAGCTTAATTTCTACCCAGTCTGTATATCTTACACTAAACAAAATTTTAAAGATAAATTTGATTTCTGGTAAATAGAAAAAATAGAATCTCACAGAATCCAAAGAAACTTACACTGAATGTTCAAGATCACAAATAAATGACAGGTGTTAAATAATTTTGGTAGAAATGTATAGTGGCTGAGTAATGAGTATAGAAAGATCAGGGAAGTAGGCCCGACACCATCTGCTTTACATGGGTCACTATGTGCATAAGGCGCCACATCCACTTGAAATCACATTCTGCATACTTATAGTCTGGAAGTTGTGGTTGGTGCTGTAGAGACGGGACAAATACTATTTTGATTTATGCAAATTTTATGCAATTATATATTTTTTTTTTACCGGTTTGTGTTCGGTGTACATGTATTTAAATGATGAAAACATCCGAAATTATGAGATTTCACAGATTTTACTATTTAAGAGGAACAATTATTATTTTGGAACAATTATTTGTTTGTGATATAGGAGATTTTGAAGAGATTCAAGAGATAAGTAATCACCTAAAAAAAACGATCTTGGTAATTTTATGGTTTGTGAGTGAGGAGGTTTAAAGGCGCTCTGTTTTGTGAAGCATATTTATACTGTTGTTAAATTCATTTGTGTTCAATCTTTTTATATATATTTTGTTGTTGTTACAGTGCCCAAGATGATGAACAGTGGACTGATTGATGAGATCTATCCCTTACACACACCGACCGAGCTCGTATCGCTAGAGAATCATTGGTATAATCATCCCGATTACTTTCAACGTCAACCAATAGGTGAGAGTTTTCATGATTTCTCAGCCCCAAGCAATTTTTTACAACGTGATTTTACATCAAGTTTTTGCAAGGTTTATGAAGTACTTCAGATGAAAAAACTATTTACGGTCATTAAACATTTCATAGATGGAAATTTTATATTCATGTCTTCATGACAAAGAAAATAATAATTACCAATTATATATTGTTCTTAGAAACTAATTGTTAATCAGATGTCATTTTCATTTTACATGTTTCATATGATCAAATTTCAAACGATTTCAAAATGCAACCAATGTGACATATGAGTCTTGTCAAGATTTAATCGAGGAACAAGGTCACAAAACAAAATACAAACACTCCAAAGAATTCCTAGATCCATCTAGTAGATAGACGTCATTTGTTTGGATGTACAAATGAGCATACATCAAATTGTGCTACCCGCACAGTCATAACTTGATTACATTGCATTTAATCTTATCACATCTGAGCTGTGATCATTTGCCTTTGATATGCTCTGCTTAGCTTTATAAACACAATCCCACACCCCTATGTTGATTTAGTCTCATCTTGTATTCCTTATGATAAGATATCAGTAGGTTCATTGTTCTTATAGTTGATATAAGTTCATTATAAAGATATAGTCTCACTTTGAATTAGTGCATGCTGTTAGGCCAAGTTAAGTTGTATTATTAGGAGTAATCATGATTTGGGGTATTTGGGTCCTTGAAAGTAACTGGAAGTTGGAAATTATTTAATAGTTCCCAGTAATGGACTAAGAATTCATACATTTAAAAGTCACTTGGACCAGCAAAGTACACAAAATGAGTACTTTGTAAAAGCACATGCTCCTTAAAAACAGTCCAGTGTATGACAAATATTCTTACAAGAAGATCAGTTGACTCACCATGAACTTTGTTTTCTAGATAGTGTATTTAACAAATAATATCTTCTATTAAACATGCTTGATAAACAATACCAAAATAGTGATGTTGATCATAATTTCAATTTAACGTGGCAAACAAATCTTTAAACAAATTCTGTCTGGGAGAACATGTTAATTATATATACTGGTAGGTAAACCTTATGCAACCAACTTATTTCATAGATTACCAGCAACTATGGTTAGAGAATTTATCATGTTAGTTACATAATTCTGTGCCTGAATTTTAAAGAGTTAAAATTCAATATGTACATTATTATACATATTGTTTGTAAATAGTATTTTTACTCCATTCCTGAATTAAAGTTACCCGTATAGTTGGCTTTGGTTTTTAGAATGAAGAGGTCCTGTATCAGAATTCAGATATTATCAAAACGTATGAACCAGATGATATGTACTGTACTATCTATATGCTGGTATAAAAGCATTTTAAAGAAAAAACTCTATTTTAATGTAATTAAACTTTATATTGACCGCCAACTAGAACCAGAATAAAAATGGTATCATAGTTGGGTCAGTGTTGTCCTATGCAAACATTGGGTGTGTGATGACCAGTTTGCTTGATGTATCTTTTTTATTTGTTTGTCTTTTAAGTAGTCATAGAGTCTTAGAAGTGTTATGTAAACATGTGTGGTGTGGTACCTGTATTTTATCAAAGGATTTGTGGAATGTTTTGACTGCTTATCACATTGATAGCTGGATTGTACCACAGATCAGGGCCCTGTTCCATAAAAAATGTTATCAATAACAAGTTACAATAACTGTTATAAGCTACCAAAATAATGGCATCTGATTGGCTGAGAGCAAGTATGTCATAGAAATTTAGCATTTGTTATTGATAACAAGTTTTGTGAAACAGGGCCCAGGTCGCCCCTTCTGACAGGAGATAGATCTCAGAGGACTATATTGTTAATTCTCAGAAACACGTCCCTTAGAATAGTTATTAACAACAAAGTATTCCAATGTAAAATCAAAGGTGTAAGAGTGGACATTTGCTGACTTAATTCCCACAGTCAAAATATCCCACATATTTAGTTACAATCCTGATGCCTCCACATTTCTTTTCAGAAGTAAATATGTTTACGTGAATTCTTGAACACAATACAAATAAGTTAATATCAACATTTCCAGTGTCTATTGTTAAACTCATTTAGCTGCATACATTTCATCGATCGGCATATAAGCCCAACCCTGAATACCAAAATGTGGGATGTTTCTCAATAGCGCTTAGAGACTTCGGTGGTAAATGCTTTATAAGCACTGTCTTTATCATTATTATTATTATTATTATCAATTAAATTGCTTCTATACAGAGATGATCAGGGATTATTTTGGAGAGAAGATTGGCATCTACTTCTCCTTCCTGGGATTCTACACCAAGGCTCTGTTTCTCCCGGCTGCGTTTGGACTTGTCTACTTTCTCCTGGATACTTTCATCGGCCATCTTCCCCACGGCTACGCCATCTTTGCTATCTTCAATCTCTTTTGGACCACCTTGTTCCTGGAGTTCTGGAAGAGGAAATGCAGCTCAAAGGCATTTCGATGGGGAACCTACGGTGAGAGGGTTTCCTTTTTCTTTTCTGTTTTCTTCAGTATGTAGTGATTTCTAAATGCTGAACCGTACTTGTCATCAATTTGTTAATCAAAATCACACTGTTATGAATAGGAAGATTGTATTTGAAAGAGTGTTATTGGTTTTCATTATGACTTAAATTACTATTATGTGTCTGGTTTAAACAGTGCATACATCAGTACAAACAAACAATGTAAGCAGTATTTTTATTATTTCATTTTTGTTTTTGTTATTCTTGTTCAGTACTTGCCCTTATGTTGTGTAGTTAATTTCTGAAATAAGCTACTTGAGATTCATGACATGATATGCACAAATCTTTTCTTTTTTGTTGTCCCCTAGCCTCATGTATTCTGTCATTCGACTGGTCCAGAATGGACAAAATGTGTACTTAGTATTTTGTTTTTAATGTTGTTTCATGCAGGTAAGGTGAAATTTGAGGAGCCAAGGGCCGAGTACCACGGACCGATCGGCACCAACCCCGTGACCGGGCGTAGAGAACCCCGCTACCCGGAGTCCAAACGCTTCTACAAGAAATACTGCGTATCAGCCCCGATCATCCTGGTCTTCCTCTGCCTGGCCTTTCTCATGATGTTGGGCTTCTTCTGGTTTGAAGACTACCTCAAGACCAAGGTTGATGTGACCACCACCGTCGGGGGTCTTGTGCTCCTCCTGCCCAGCGTTCTGTATGCCGTGGTCATTATCATTGTCAACTCCATCTATCGCAAGATTGCAAGCTTTCTCAATGATTGGGGTAGGTTACATGTAGCTGCTTGCATGATAAAAGAGCAAGTTTTTATGTCAATGTACAACACACACAAGCTCCCTCTGATAACGTCTAATATGGCATGAATAGTTTTGTATCTGATTTTTGGCATCACCATCCCCTTAAAGACCAATTATCCAAGAGATTGCCTGTACTGTGTATAATAGATGTTGGATACATGTACGGCATGATGTCGGTCAAGCTAATACCTGGGCCCGGCCTGTTTCATTGAAAATTATCTTCACTATACTTACATAACTCATGTAAGCTACTGAACATAGTGTACTTGATTGGCTGAAAGCATTTTTGGCAGTTGTTATTGACACAACGTTTTTAAAAGAAAGAACCCTGGTATGTGGATGAGGCATGTAGATGTTAAAATCTACAAACTTACTAAAATCATTGTTGCATGATTTCAGGAGTGCATAATTATAATAATAATAATAATAATATTCTGTTTTTGTATAGCGCATATCACAGTATAAAACCCCTATGCGCTTCCAAAGAGCTTTGGAAATTATTACCCTAGCTTTAGCTCCGGCAGCTGTTATCAGCACATATTGCATTTCAAGGATTTCAAGAAATAATCATGATCCTACCAGGTACCCATTACCTCACCTGGGTCGAGTGTGGCATATGTAGATTAATGTTTTGCCAAAGGACATTAGTGTCAAGGCGGGACTCAAACCGCGGACCTTGTGATCCACAGACCGGTGACATATCCAGTCGACCACGACACCTCTACCTATGCTGTGCTTTATTGTTAAAACTTAAGCCGTTCTTTGTTCTCATAATTGATATTGCATGTGATTGATTAATTGTTATGATTATCAGGTGGTAGTAGTACACGTTAAAAAAATCAACTCGCAGCTGGCTTGGAACTTGTCTTATTTAATTAGACTTCTTGTATACATGGTATACATGGTGTTCGAAGTTATCTAGACGGTACTGGGACTAAGAACTTTGCTTTATGTAGAATTAGTATTAACGGTAAGTGACAAGTGCATGGCATAATACAACTTTGAAAATCAGAGAACCAGACAAGCGGATATCCATAGGGACTCTGGTGTTTTTTGTTGTTTATTCTTTTCTTTTTTTCAAATTTATTCATTGAAACCAAAATGTTGGATAACTTGGGATTTTAAAGAAATTAACCTCACTCATCTCTCTTTAAATACTATATTTGCAAATATGCAACAGAATAACACTTGAAATTCATTGAAAAATCAGAATGCTTGCAAATTCCCACCCCTAACTTTACCCATCACGCTTTGTAGTTGATACCAGGTCTAAGATTGAAATGTTGTATTCACATTGGTGTGTCTTTTTTGCATGGGGTTGTCTCGTTTTTGTATGTGTATAACAGAAAACCATCGTCTTCAGTCTGCTCATGAAAACAACCTGATCCTTAAACTAGTTGTGGTGAGTGTCTAAACCCAAACTTGTTCAATATCCTCATCCTTTCATCTTCTCCTTGTAATATTCTTCTTGTAATTTTTTAAAGAATAATTTCATGCATTTAAATTCACCGGTATAACAAAAGCTGTGAAGTTGAAATAAGAATTCACCTTTTTTTTGTAATTATCATTGTGATTAAAATATGTTTGACATCTTATTGCAGTCATAGTTAAAGATAAACTTGAGTTCTGGTAAAAAAAGAAAATGAATTCTCACAGAATCTAATGAAACTTACACTGAATGTTCAAGATTACAAATAAATTTCATGTGCCAAACAATTTTGGAAGGAAATGTATACTGGCTGAGTAATGAGCATAGAAAGATAAGGAAATCAGAATAGTACCAACCCCGACACCATGTGTGTTGTCCCATATACATCTTTCTGTGTAAGTGATTGTCACTTCACCAAGACTCTGCCAAATTTATGATGATTTTGATGACTTCAGAACCTTGCATTACACACCATTACTTACATGCTATATGATCAACTTTTCTGATCAATTCCACACCTTTTCTTTCACAATGCAATCGCATTACCAGAAATCAAGTTTATCTTTAATTAATGAAACTACTACAGAAATCATCTGAAGGAGGGAATTAATTTTATTTAAAAGCCTCCTGATGTAAGCTGTTTAGCATATTGCATTTTCACATTATTTCAGGAATAAAGTTAAACATTCAATGTTAAACGTCCTCTTATTTCATTGCATGAAAAACCTGTACAGATGTTTTTCTGCATTTTAGGTACATTATTAAGAGTCAATTTTAAAATTGTTGTTCAATGCTGTTTGTACTTTCTTGCAACTCTGCACAAATCACATACAATCAGGCTCTTTCCATTTCAATATTAGTTCTGTATCAATGACAAACTATGGTATAAACCACAGACACCTCTCAAGCCCAGCTATGTATATTTACATTTACATTTCAAATTGAAATATATGTCAACTATGATAGGCAGAAGCAAAAAAAGTACAGGTACCCCTATACATTTTAATGATTACTTTTCTTGTTTCTATTGCAGTGGCTGTAAAAATTTACTTACAAATTTTGTCACATTTATTTATTTAAAAGTAATATTCACTTTCCTCCTTATTTCCCTTACAGTTTGACTTTGCGAATTGTTTCATGTGTCTCTTCTTCATTGCCTTCTACCTACAAGACATGGTGAAACTACGCAAGGTATGTCAACTCTGGTAATTCGTTCTCTCGCAAAATTTAGGAGCAGATTGGTTTTAGGCAGTTGCATGTACATAACGTTAGGATGATATTCCTGAATATAACTTCATCTAGTGTTGATATATCACATTATATTTTAACCAAAGCTTGCATAATTTATTATTATTATTAAAAAAGCATAACGATTTCTGGCCAAGAGATGAATGAATAATATCATAATTGGGTATCAAGATGCCAAAATATTTACATCTTATCATATTGATGACAAAATATGATTTTACTTCTTTGACTCGCTTGCTTTGCTCGCTCATAAAATGTACAAGCCTGATACTAGTAGTAAATATTCAGGCAAGATGCATCTTCCCATATGCTTATGCGTATATTGGAGATGAAAAAAATCTTCTATGATGAATGTGGGATTGGGTGACGTGAAATTTTTAAATTCCTTAAAAGTGTCATGACTTTAACAATATGAAAATTACTGAGATAGTTCATGATTATAATTTTAGGACACATTTTTCATTAGGCCTTTCTTTGTGGCTATCTATTCTGCAGTACCTCTCAACTCTACTCATCATCCAACAATTTATTGAGCAATTCCTTGAGACCGCTCTCCCGTACCTCATCCTAAGATTCTGGCGTGGAAGGAAGGCAGATGATGATGTCGCCAAGACCAAGAAGGACGATGATGCTCCTCGGCAGGGTGTCAAGAAAGATGTGGCTCAGCTGGTGGCTGAACAGAGCAAGATGGACCACTATCCGGTAATGATGATGTTGGTTGGGAGACGTGTAAAAGTGTCAGTGGTTAATAGGAATGTGAGTGCTGGTTTTATGTGTGTGTTATGATGATGGGTGTTGGTTGTTTCATTGCCTGATGAGGGGGATAATGACGATGATGAATATGGTGGTGATGATGATGATGATGATGATGATGATGATGATGATGATGATAGTGGTGGTGATGATGATGATGATGATGATGATGATGGTGGTGGTGGTGGTGATGATGATGATGATGATGATGATGATGATGAATATGGTGATGATGATGATGATGATGATGATAATGACGATGATGAATATGGTGATGGTGATGATGATGATGGTGGTGGTGATGATGATGATGATGATGATGATGATGATGATTATGATATTGATGTTTTGATTGGATATAGAAGATGGTTGCAATAGTCATGATATATGATGGTTTCAGGGAGATGTTGATAATTGCAGTGATGATATCTTTTAAATGATAGTAATTGCAATGGTTTAAAATTTATTTGTAGTTTATCAGCAAAACATGCTGGGACATGGGATATCACCTTGGAAAGTGATAAAGCCATATAAAAGCTGCTGTTTGGGCGATGCATGTACTGTACATGTATATAGATATGCTAGGACATGCACTTAAACTATGGTTACTTAATTGAATAAAATGCAGTAAAGCATGATATAATGTAATTGAAATTTTTACAGAGGATCTATTCTTATTCTTAATAAATTATAAAGTGCAAGTCTTTATACTTTGTTTTCTTGAATGTTTAAGGTCAAGGTAAGGATTAATCCAAGTTGATCTTTTGGTACAAAAGGGAGTAGCTTGACATCACTTTCAGCATTCTTTAGGTGCTATGATCGGCTTTGCCTTTTTCAGAAGGGATTTGATTCTTCTTATATTTTATTTAGGTTCAAAATCCCCTTTTCCTCACATAAAAAAAATCACATGAATACATGAGGTGTTGTGGTCGAGTGGATTCGTCAATCACAAGGTCCACGGTTCGAGTCAGAATGTCAGAATAGGCCAATCTTCTGGTTTTAATTATATTTTCTGGGATGTTAAAATCAGCCTTTCTGTCCCATCTCTTTGGAGCGAGTGATATACGTGAACAAAGTGTTTTAAGAAAGTCAAGCTATTGTGTCTCCTTGCTCTAACATAAGCCCACATCAATTCAAGGCTTGGTCAGGGTCTCTAATTAATATACAATTTACGATTTATGGATAATTTCTCACCCCATAATTGTAGCTTTTTAAAAGTTGAGAGACGCCCAGGGTTTCTGTCATGCATAGAGATGTAGTTAGAATATATTGAATGTGGAAATGACAAAGATGGGAACTTACAGTCTATTGTCTCGTTATTCTTGTTCACATATGAAGTAGTGGTTGATTTGATTTTGTTTTAAATTTTTTCCTTATTTCATTATGATTTTTACTACTTCCCTGAATTGCTTCTAGCAAGTGGAATTCACTTCTTAAGAGTTTACTTTGGGCTTAGTATAACTTTGTCATCTACTTGAACTTGATACCAACATAAGATTTTCATAAAATTGAGAGATTGACCTTGAAGCCATATCAAAACCCTCCTTGCGGGAGCTGGGACTGCCTTTCTTTTGGACACGAGTCATTTGATTGAATATTTAGGGAAGCATTTGTCGAGTCTTAGCGAGGTTATACACAGAAAGCATAAAAGTAATTATATGCATCATTTTTATGAAAATTAAGCTTTAATCATGGATTTAAAAGTGAAGTATGTGTGCTGTCAAGCATAGTTCCTATTGTTCTTTAAGGGAATCATGATTACACAATTATGCAATTATGCGACTGATAACCGCCTGTCTTCTGTATAACAGACTGATTAGCTGTTGTCTGTTAGGAAAATTAGTAAAAATTTATGTTCATTTAAAAACCAGTAGTCTTGATAAGTGAGCAATACTTAGCCTATTAGTCAATGAAACTACTATTTCTGTACAAGAGATTCATAATGAACCTTTCTATAAAATACCACACTCTATCTCCAGGGAACATTTGATGACTACCTCGAGCTGTTCCTGCAGTTTGGATAAGTGTTCCTCTTCTCAGCCGTGTTCCCTCTAGCTGCTGTCTTCGCCCTACTTAACAATGTCATCGAAGTCCGCAGTGATGCCTTCAAGCTCAGCAGGGTCTGTCAAAGACCGTTTGGACAGGCCGTAGCAGACATAGGCACTTGGCAGGTAGGAACAGATTTATTGATCTCGGATGCACATGCCCAAAAGTGCCAAAATAATTTTTGTTTGATTGAGCAGAGATTTTTACCCTAGGTTCAAGTGCTACTCACAAACATATGAAAGCTTACGGTATTAATAAAGTTGATCAATGAAGAAAATGTTTTGGATCTCAGAAAATTGATGCGTAAGGCTCTTTAGCATAAATTGACGAATGCCATACATTTTGACCAATTTTAACACTATTTTTATAAGTGACGTACCAGCCCGTATTTGAATGAGATACTTAATATTTACAGATAACATCACTGATTTGAAACCTGAAGACCATCCAAATGAGGTGTAGCACAGTTACATCATGTATTTAAGGTTATGGGAAAATATTCTGTTTTTATCTTCATAAATATATCAGAAACTTTGAATATAATTATCATGCAGGCAAGGGCACTAGGCAACTGCAAACCCATAATGTCATTCTAATGAAAATCCTTTCCATCCTTAACAGTGATGTCTTTTCTCCACAGATAACCTTTGAGATAATGAGCATCATAGCTGTTCTCACCAATGTAGCCCTGATGGCACTATCACCCGAGATTCAGTCCCTCTTTCCTGAGATGTCCACCACCAAATACATCCTTCTCTTTGTCATTGTTGAGGTAGGCATATTCAAGATTCAAGATACAAGATAATTTATCACATCATCATCTAGTTCGCGAATATGCTTCCATTCATTCCATATTTTGTGTAGATTCATTGTTTATAGTTCTACTACAGAGCTTCACATATCGGTATGTGCAAAATCAAAGAAATAGAGTTTGAAATTCATATTTTTAAAGCATGGATCTCAGATGCAATGTAATGGCCAGTACACGACCCCCTATTATTTGTGCTGCATTAGATACATTTGTATAAGGAAAAAGCATCTCACATCATTAACTGTCCAGAAAGGCCTTTTATACTTGAGAAAAGAAAAAGCCGCAGAGCCTTTGGGGCCTAAACGTGACTAAAGAATATTGATTCATATCTGTTGAAGAGTATTTCTGTGTACCGGTAAGTATTTTCACCCCATTTATACTTTTTGTTTACATAAGCAAAGCAGAAACGTGTGTAAACTTTACTTATTGTAGAAATAACTACTAATATTTTAAACCTCACTGTCAGTAGTTCCTTACAAATGTTGAAAATGTAGTTGTCTAATGAATTCTGTCATTCCCAAAGGCTCCACACATAAACCACTTGGTTCCAGAAAGCAAGGGTTTGATAACTGAACCTGATAGGGGTTGCATGCATGTTTGGCTGCAAAAGTATATATATATTTGTTTTTTGTTGGTTCTAAATTGTTTGTTTCTTTTTAACAGCACATCTTTCTGGCCTTCAAGGCAGCCATTGCTATCTTAATCCCTGATCTACCTGAATGGATGGAGGTAGAACTGGCCAAGGAGGAATTTGAATCCAAGAAAGCTCTCGCCGAAAGGGTAAGTTTAAGTTAATTCTTTGTAATGAGCCTTGTAATTTCATTCCCATAATAGATAATAGCTTCTTAGATATATTTTGTGTCCACGTCCTTCTAGAGAATCAAGACTCTTGAATTTCAAGTCACTTCTAAATCCAGCTAAATGATAATTCTTCCATCCTTTTGGGGAATATTCTGTGATATGTTTGCACGATACAGTTATTTTTTATCTCAGGGTAAAGACCAATTATTATTAGTATTATTACTATCATTATTGAATCAGCATGTAAAAGATACAACATAGTGATGACGCGAGATATAAACTACCATAAGAACATGTGATCCAGCTTTCCCTGCTGCACTTCCATAGATTCCTGGAAGGAAAAAAAGTAATGTGGAATTCTTATGATCCTTGGGCCTTGCATGGGCCTTTATCTCTGATCCCTGGAAGTGCTCCAGGGGAAGCTACAAACATAAAAACAAACATAAACAAACACAACTACAAAATTTAAAATATAAAAACAAAAGAAGCCACATAAACAAATTTTTGAAAATATGAAATGCAATTACAAACGCTTATTCATACAGTGTATCAGTTCCTTGGTCGTCGTATATACAGATTTTGTATGTAGATGATTGTCTAATTGCTTGATGATATGAGTACCTTGGGAAATAGACAGCTTTACTCAGAGACTAGTTTTATTTGGAGACAAGAACAGTGCAATTTTATAATTCAACCTGGTCCTATGTAAGAAAATCCCAAGAAGTCTATGCTTTCAAAGTCAAAGAGAAGTTTTCATGAATCTTAGATACATGTATGAAAATTCTATTGTTTATTTGGGGGCTACCACATCTTTGTCTATACCCTGTTACCTTTATATCATTCTAATTCTATCCAATGATGCAACAGAAAGCAGCCGAGTTGACCCACCAGCTATCATTCAACACCGACAAGGAAAACGGAGGGAACATGAAGGCTGCCCTCGCTCAAGCCCAGGCAGCACATGCCAGCGAGGCTCACTGATTGGTCCAAAAAAACAACTACAGGATTTGCTTCATTTGTTTTCATAGCTGCCACAGTTATGGTTAAGACAAGAGTCTGATAACACCTTTATTAACTCAGTTACTAACACATTGGCATGTTTTCATGTTTAAAGACCCTGTCCGAAGTGAAAAATGAAAAAGATGAATTATATATAAAAGGAAAGCTAACAAGCCATAGAATACACTAATACCATTTATATGCTACTTTAGTGCCTGTCAGACGAGTAACAGCTCTCTGAAAACTCGAAATCTAAAACTTTGAAATCGGGAGTTGAATTGATGACATCATCTTATGTGATGTACGCATATTCACAATGACTTTGCATTAATTAAGCACGGCTCATCGCCTCAGCTATATAGGCGAGCCGATCGGTGCACATGTTATGTCGTCACTGTAACTTGGAGAGGTGCGGAAAATAAGGTTTTGATTCGCTTTTATGCAATACTGAAAGGGAAAATATTTTGAATTCCTTTACATTTGTATTCTATGTTCATTCAGCTTTCCATTGATAAAAAGTTGAATTTTCATCGGATAGGGTCTTTAAAGTATTACCTAATAATAGACAAATATGTTTATTGATATTTTAACTATTACCATATATAGATTTATTAGTACATTTCATGTTGAAAGCATTTTGGGCATTTTTTTTAAAACCTGAAATTGAAATGTTCATGTTAATTGAAGTACAGGACAAAGAGGTGCATGTATACATGTGAGTCAACTCTAGACTTGTGATCTGTTGTATAAACAAATTTTATTGATGTTACTCCTCAACTCATAATTTTTAAAGAGTATTCTCACAAAATATGAACTCTCGATCCTACCTGATATTTCAATCTTTATCCAATGCTGATTTTTCTCTACTTCATTTCAAAATTGACACAACTCAAACGATGTGCAACAGACAAGCATGAACAACATTTTGAACTAAGAATAAGAATATCTGTGGGCTTTTTCTCTTGTACCCAGTACATTCAGCATGTCAAAAGCATCATTAAGCATTATTTTGAATATATCAATTCCGATGGGTATTTGCCAGATTATCAATAGTACACCAAAGCTTTGATGTGATACAATAGCAAGCATTTCTCCTCCTGACATTACGAGGGCGATAATCTTTTCTATTCTACAGTGCTTTCAGTCAATACCGGTAGCCCTTTCCTATATCTTGCCAAGGAATAGGTTATATTTTTTATCAACTGCCATGTTTCTATGCATATTTTGCACAAGTGTTTTCAGGAAACAATTATCAAATATTTCCTCAGTTTCCAGCATGCAATATTTTTTTATTTGTTTATCAGTGATATGGTTTTATTGTATGCTATTTGTTTTAAGTGGACTTTTGAAGGCTCACTTCTTTTGAGCATGCATTATTATATATTATTTTTCTTGACTAAACTGTTTGTTTTGAAGTGTCTTATCATTGTTTAAGCAGCCCTTATGCTGCTTTTTTGAGCAAATTGTGGATCAATTCGTAACTCATGCAATATTCTCAGGATTGGATTGGATGGAGAAAAAATGCACATTGAACCTTCAATCCATTTATTTTATTTCAAAATATAGCAGGTCACCTTATGTGCAAATGAGAGTTAGGGTTTTTATTGAAGATGATTTCCAGCAAGTTTTGTGAGGTTGATTATAGTTTACTGGTTCAAACAATCAATCTCCTGGATAAACAATCCAGGATTGAATTATAGCCACGGTCTCTCAATATTCGACGACCAAACCAAAACTCAAGATTAACGTTAATTTTATAAGTCTGATTTGACAATACGATGCCAGATTTTCATTTACCGTAAGAGATTTAATTTTTAAGGCATTGAACAAAAATATATTTTTATTGCAATATTGTTTTATAGGAAGTGTTTTCTAGCTTAAAAATCAACATATTCAAAGTTGATGGGTAAAACGTATTTGTCCGTATGTGTTCTGTAGTTTGTAGTGTCGTCTTATGATGCCAAATATTTCTGTTACATAAACTTAGTCTTTCTGCTTGATGTACTCCTTATTATCTAGGAAGGTTCCACGTTGACTTTTTTTTTTCTCTAATATTACATTTACAAAATATATTAAAACTTTTGATACATTGTAAATCAATAACACATTTTTCTTATAACTTTATGCATGTTTCTAGTAGTTAGTGCCTTATGCCTTTATTTGTACTTGAAGACTCTTTTCACATTTGTATACTCAACAGTAATGAATAAGGAGAATTAATTTTTATAATTTTCCTTTCAAAGGTTAATATTGTACCTCTTTAATGTACAAATCATAACTGCTAACACAATTGATACAGATTAATATTTTTTTTTTTGGGAGATTGGAAAACAGTTGTACGGTATGTTTTATTGAAAGATAGCATAAGGGCTTGAACTCTTTTAATAGAAATATGAATTCTTTGCTGGGGTAAAGCTTGGACAATGGTATGTTAAAGTAAATAAACTTGGAAAGAGGTTTGTGTTTTCATGAGTAAAATATGGGCCGTATAGTTATTAACAAATATGTATTAGTAAATTCATTTGGGTACGAGAATTATATTCATAACACAGATTTTATTTTATTTGGAGCTATATTGGAATAAATGGAAATAGATAACATCTATCCATTTACCTGTTTCACTATATTTTGTTTGTTTGTTTTTGTGTGTGTCTATCTTTCTCTCCTTTTATCTTTCTATTATGAGGTTAATATTCCATCTATCATTTATATTAGAATTTCCACAGTTTACATGGCCTCTATGTATAATGATACACACAACACTGAAAAAATTCTTTCATAAACATTGTATCATTCATAAGTTCTGTTTAATTAAATATGTACACAAGAAATTCCATATACATAAAAACAAATATATTTCATTTACAATCGTAGGTGATGGACATAATTCTTGATTTGCTAATTGGAGTAAATTTTAGATGCAAAATGTAGTGTAATGTAAAGGAATGTCATATTTGAATCTATTTTATCTATCCGGTTGACTGCATGATCGACAATTTAGAATGAAAGTAAAAAGCTGGTTTATTTCAAAATACATTACCAAATGGATATCAAGTTTAGCTCTGAACACAGCTCCCAGTGGTCACTGATGCCATTAGCCAGGTACACTACTACACAAGTTCTATACTACATACTGGGTGAGGAAAGAAGTGACCATTGTAGACAGGTGGCCTCTCTATACAGGTAGCCGTATGCAAGTTAGCTGTGATCAAGAGACTTGAGCAATATAGTGGATTCACCCTGCCATCTAGCGACACAGTGTTAGGTCGATTTCATGTGATGCATTATGGGAAAAACTCGATTTAAATATCAGCTGTGCCCTTGTTATATGCCTTAGGAGAAGAGGAGATTTAATCAACATTTTTGGTGGAGAAGGTTTGAATAGGTTACCAAAACAAAGGTAAAATTTTGATTTAAAAAATATTCTTATTGACCCAACTAACGACATTTAGATCACGTTGGCCCTTTCTCAGCTTGCCAGTGGGGGCGCTGTTGATTCTGATTCCACCCTATTGCTTTGCAGCACTGTCTCCTGTTTAATATCTGGTGTTATTTCACTACAAATGCTGGCATTTCTAAATTTCATATACAGGTAGTGATTGATGCGAGTATCTTCCTATGAAAGAAATGTTTAAAATACAGTATGAGACAAACTGAATGACCTGTATAGTATAGAGAGACAACTGGCTATATTACAAAGGGACGTAATTAATGACAAACAAAATTAATGATTGTCATAAATAGCTCAAATCTGTAATATTGTTGGAATTTAACCACCTTAAATTTCATATTTTGATCCATGATTGTTGGAATTATTTGTGATCATGTTCCACCGATCAGACAAGCAAACCCCTTGACATTTCAGAGGCTCAAACCGATATCATTGTCATTTAGGCACTACCACAATACAAAATGAGAATTCTTCTGACAGAATAGCACAATGTATGCCAAACAGAGATCGATGGCTAGCAATCCTGCACTGGTAAGAGTCCTGCCTTCTAGTGGACAAACCTTTCTTTCTCTTAAGGTACAATGACATCTCACTCATCACAGTTTTAACCTTTTGATGTCTTCTGATCGGAAGTCTAACCTGAAGATTAGAGAAAATGAAAACGAGCAAAATACAATTTGTGATAAAAGTTTGATGTCACATTCTTCATTTTCAATTGCATCTGCAAATATACTCTGCAATGTATGTTCAGTTATCAGAACATCTACGCAAGTAATGAATGGTGTTGTCAAAGGAACAGCAAAATATAGAAGTGACAAAGCTTCATGCACAAACAAATAGGGCATTGCAATCAATTGCAAATTCCCCTATTCAAGCGTAAGTATTGCAATTGATCACAACTCAACTTTCTTGCAACACCCCATTAATAGTAAGAGAGAGAGAGAGAGAGAGAGAAGGGGAGGGGGGAATAAAAGCTTGATCTGGTTAACTTAATTTAACTCTTAAAACTTTAATCCAGACCAAATCCTAGGAAATTTAGGAGACTAGTGGGCCGTTGCAAGAAAGTTGAGTTGCAATCGATTGCAAATATCGGTTGCAATTTTTGCAACTTGCAATGCCCCAATAAGAATTTAGAAGGACTGTCATGTTTACGTTGACAACTTTTGCTTTTTAACATGCATCCACACCCAAATGGGCATTTTTGATAAGCACACAACTCTGATTAAAACTGTGAACTACATCTAGCTTTGCCAATGTATAGAATGGGATACCATTCACAACCTTATAATGAACAAATGATAATAATGTTACACAGTCAAGTGTATGTGCACAGATCCAGATAGTCCATACAACTTGACACAATATCATACATCATACTGTTGAAACTGCAAGAAATAAAATTGATGGACCTCAAACTTTGAAAAAATTGCAGGATGGGGGAGGGAGGGAGTGAGAGAGTCATAACAAACTGACCTTAATGAAAGCACTTGTCGGACCTCTGCAGGGGTCAGCCTCCAGGTCAAAGGTCCTGAGTTTGATCCCCAGTAGTCCAGAATCTCAGTAACCTACAGAAACGAAGAAGTCTTAATTCAATTCCAAAGTATCAATAACAGATTGCTTGCTTTTAAGATACAATAATGAAACAGGTTCAAAGTTTAACATTAATTCCTTCAACAATTGCATCCATGCATTCCTTTTCTGTACCTTGAAAAATACAGAAAGCAGATATCTTTAAATGGCTTGAAGTACCTTCCAAATCTCTTGTATTGTTTCTCTTTAAAAGGAAAAGAAGTTCTTACTGTGAAAAGAAACAAATACAAACGATTTCAAAGTGTTCTCTAAAATTGCAGTAACTACGTGTAATTTAGAAATCATACATTCAGCAGATAGAAGCCATACAGATTGACAAATAAGTACAGATATTAAAATTAATTTTACTCTATCAACAAATCTTATTTTAGCTATATTGCTTCTGGTAGGGTATTCACAAGCTATAAGATAGAAGATAAGGGATGATAAAAGTAAAGACTGAGTAAGCACTTCTTACCCTTTCTAGATTCAAGATGGTAGCCATCTGTGTCAGTCTGGCAAACTTGTCTCGTATCGTCCACTGGGTGACCGAGGTCAGGTAACCAACGAGTGACCGCAACTCCTTGTCAAACTGGAGTCCACCAAGCTGTATGAGAAAAAGAAAGAGAATAAGTCAGATGGCAGAGAGAGAGAGAGAGCTGTAAAATTGCTTTGTGAGAAGGTACTAGAACTTTAATTATTAGAATACAGAGGATTGCTATGCTTTCTTTCAACACAAAAAAGGGGGATATATATATAAAGGTGTCTGTATCCATTTACACAGCTCTCCTATACAGTTACATGTATCTTGAAATGCTATTGCAATTACTGATCCTCTTGCATGAAAAATAAATGCTGAAAATCAATCCCTGGGATTGTAAATGTCACATAAAATTTGGGGTATTTCATACGGGGTTGGAACAAGAATGCTGGTTGACATCTGCCTTGAAGCTAATACCTCGGTCGCCTCAACAATACAGACACAAGACCAACTTTGGTTTCGGAGTCGATTTGGCAGGTGTGACTAAGGTATAATGAGGAATGCATAGGAAAGATAAGTGGCTGTAATACTTACCCTGTTAAAGACCGATTTGAGAACAGCTTTCTCTAGTTGGACTGTGACTTCACTTGTTAGGAGGCTGACCAAGGCATCATAGTTACTGGATGTTAGAAGATCCTGGAAGAAAAAAAGTTAAGAGTTCTCAAAACCTGTTCAAAGTCTTAATAATGGTAGGTAAACCATGATATACTTGGCAAAATAAATTTGAAATATTTGACACTGACAATGATCTATTGTAAGAAAAATATATTCAGTTTTCCATAAAAACAAACAGAAATATATTTTTTTTCAATTTAAGTTAATCTTTTTAAGTTTAAGGCGATAGTTAATGGATTCTTGACTTCCGGAGATCTTTTGAGGCTGTTTATTTCCTAGTTCTAGTGTTCCTTTAACAAGATCGCAAAAAAAAAGTCAACAAATCAACTAAGGCAACTTCAATTCTCAATACCTTGCTTCAAGAAAAAATATTCAGATAATGAGTTATGTCGTTGTAAAGTTCCCATATTTCCAAAGATAATGGACATTTCTATTTAGAATCACCCGAGGTTGATTTCTTTCAAGTCTTTACAAAAATGTCTTTAGAAAAGAAATGAAAAAATGAATACTTCCAACCTTCACTGAGTGACCAGTATACAATTTGCAGATAAAAGATGTAAATTGTTTTTAAGAAACGACTAGACAAATACTGATCTTAAACCATGATCTTTTTTTATGAACCTGTATAAGCTATATAAGCTTATATTGCAAGTTTTTTTACACATTTTTATCCTTTCTCAATTCTTTAATTTGAAATGGATACCGGTAATGTATAACCACCGAAGGAGACATCTACGATCGATGAACAGGCATAGTCCTATTCTATTGCTGTATTAAAGTAAAGTATACTAAACTGTACAGAATACTGTACAGAATGATTACCCACAAAGTAAATGGGGACCTGGTAGGAATTTATTCCTTGAAACACACGTAACAGCTACACTACTAAAGCCAGAGTAATTATGCTGCATTATTGTAGAGCGCTTAGAGACTTCTAAACAAGTAAGTGTTAGGCATTATATAAGGAAATATAATTGTAATTACTTTGAATTCATTGAGTAGCTGTTCAAGGTTCATGATGAGTTCCTGAACGAACGGATCGTTTGCCTCATAATTAGAGAACTCCTCCTCGCTGATGTTATGACTCGTCGAGAGGAAGACATCCACCATAGGTTTGATTCGTGGTTTGATGGCACTGGTATTGAGTTGACTCAGACCATACTAGGATGAAATCAAAATGAAAAAAAGACAATTTAATCAATTTATTTTGCTTTATTCTTCCAAACCTTTCATAATTAGTCAGTAAAATATGCATATTACTTTTACTAATAAAATTAAAGATGACAATGCAATTTGCGACCAAAAGCTAACAGGGATATCGAGGGTTCAGTGACACAAAGACGTAACTCCATATTTTGCCAAAATGCGTATTTGATATCGAAATGTTCAGAAAAATGTGGGCTTTCCAGGAAACACAAAGACTTAACTCCACCCAACACCCCATTGAAGTTAATGGCTAGTGAAACATAGAGTTAACTCCGTAAAGCCCAAGTGCTCAGTGACACATAAACCACTTTTTCTCAAAATGGCCAAAATAGAGTTACGTCTTTGTGTCACTGACCCCTCGACATGTCTACTCATACTCATATGTACACCATACTCACTCACCTCAAGAACATCTTTGAATTTGTGCGTGTGTGTTGTGAGTTCATTCAGGCACATGTCTAGCTTGTCTTTGCTCATGCCACCATTCTGACTGACTAGACTCGCACACTCCTCCACCAGACTCTTCTTCAGGGTCTGTGTGTACTCGATGCTCACTTCTACGTTGTTCAAGGTGGTCTGGAGGGGAAATAAATGAAGAACAGACTAATTTAGAGTCTACATGTTAAGCAATTGAGAGAGTGCACTTTAGTTAGGAAAAATGACTATGTCAGCAATCACATTCGTTGATAAATGATGCCATGAAGGTCTACTGATGTGAACATTCTGGGTGGTATAAAGAAAGACATGTTGAAACATGTTGAAATTATTTAATTTTTCTTAAATAGAATACAGTATTGACATACATACATACTCTCACAGCAAAATATTTAAAAAAAACTTAAATGCTCATTCAACATATTCTTCACTTTTCAATGTATATGACAGGTACCTATGTTATGTTTTGGTTAACTTTGTAAGGTGCATGAATTGAAATTAATTCAATTCACTTCAAGTTAATTTAATCAAATTAAACTTAATTCAAGTCATCCCTGAATTTGTTTCAATATAAAAATTATAAATCTCTCTCTTCCTCACCAGAAATTCTAGTTTTGCAGCATTTGTGTCTGAAGCAGATGTAGGAAGCCTGCCCTGCTGTAACATGCTATAAGCCTGGCTCACGTCAAATGACCCTGATGGGAAGCCTGCCCTCAACTTGCCGTATAAGACATCCCGGTAGTCGCTCTCTAGTAGCGTACTGGTGTGGTTTAACATTGCACATGCACAGTCGACACTCCCGCTGGATACAGCTCTCCTGATAGAGTCAGACAAAGAGAGATGGATGAATAGGCAAGTCATTGTAGAAAAGGAGAGTCAACATGGAAACAAAAATAGAGAGATGGTGAGATAAAGGCACACAAATATACAGGCATATTAAGAACAGATAAACAGGCATATTGGGAACAGAGACAAATGAGAAGATTCAGGCCAAGGAAACAGACAGAGCCACAGAGGCAAAGACATGGACATAAAAGTATAGATAACGACAGAAAGATATACAGACAATAAGACAGAAGTGATGAAAGAAAAACAAACTGACGGACAAGAGAGAGAGAGAAAAAAGAATATATCGTCGGCCTTATGCCAAAAGGGCCTTAACTGCTTTTGACCATTTAGAGATAATCGAGTTTAAAGGTTTTGGCCTCTCTAATAATCAAAAGTTTGTGGTCGTTTTTTTGTTTTTGAAGCCAATTTCAATAAATATGTTAAGTTATTAAGTTTTACATGAAATGTGTTAAATGTGTTATAAAATATTCAGAATTGTACATGCTATGTGCAAAAAACATGTTAGGGCCCTTTTGGCATAAGGCTTGAATGCAGCGTATTTATGCCAGCAGGGCCGTAACCTACTCGGCATTGTGCCAAAAAGGGGCGTAACCTACGCGTCGCTATGCCAAAAGGGCGCGCAAAGTACGCGCACATAGTTAGCGCCCCTCTGGCATAAGGAAATTTTTTGTTTCACGACACCTTTGGTTTGCCAGAAAGGCCCTCCTAACGCAAATAGATCATACGCGTAGGTTAAGGCCCTTTTGGCGTAAGGAAATCGATGAGATACGCGTTAAGGCCCTTTTGAAATTCATAATTATCTTCATAAATAAATCGAATTTCAACAAGTGAAGCACATCATTTTAAAGAGAATGATGAAATCTACAAGGTGGTGTTAATAACTCAATAACCCCAAAAATCGGCGTAAGGCCCTTTTGGCATAAGGCCGACAATATATGGATGAACAGTGTTGCCTATGAAGAGAAAATGGAGAGACAAAGAGAGAAATAAGAAGAACAGAGGACAAAATAGAATCAGTGTGTTTCAAAATGCAAACAGGACCAGTGATCTATGCAGCTGAAATTCCATTTTTCCATTTCTTGATGTGAAATTCAGAACCTCATCGAACAGATGCAAGGAGACTTTAAAGCCCCTCTGCACTAGTTTGGCCAGGAGGAATTAGACCTCCCTGCCTGGTCACTAACAGGTGGTTATCTCATCAAATCGGCTCTCAACTAACATAAGAAAGGGGACCTTGGGGGACAAATGGTCACCGACTAGGCATTGTTTGCTATATAGAGGGCGCTGGTAGCTATACGTAGTGCAGTGGGGCTTTAAGTTAAGTAATTATCATGATTTTTAAAGTTCAAATGAACAGGCATCAATGGACACTCACCTTGTACACTTCTTGAGAATAAAGAAGATATCATCCACCATACTGGATGTATGTGAGCCAGGCTCTATGATATCCATACTCACTGCCTGTCAAGGAAGACAAATTAAAAGACTATTTCATACAAATTGTATCTAGGCTGAAAATAATTAAAATACACAACATTTATTAGGTGCTTTAATACTGTCGTTTGTTGTTTGTCTGTCTACAAATCACTGACCAAAACTTATAATGAACAAAACAACAGAAAGCACATGAAATCAATAGCATAACTTGCCTAGGGCGATGCATCATTTGCTCTGGACTTAAGTTTCTTAAGGTAAAGGGTTATGGATTAGGAAAGGATTGGGATTAGGAAAGGATTGGGTTTAAGGTAGATTTAGAGTTGGCATTCAGTTTTGGTATAGGTTTAAGTCAAGGGCTGAATCTAGGAACCTAACCAGTATTACACATTGACTGGAGAGCAATTTTCTTTACAGCATCAACAACAACAGCATCAACAACAACAAAAAATATAAAAAAACTGCTATAAAGGCAATACATGCAACTCGGGTGGGGGCAGGGGGTGAGATGGCTACACCATACTACAGCTTGCACATCTGTGTTAAATGGTTATCAATGAATAATATTTTCACAAATTCAACTTGAAGTTTATCTACATTTCGTTGCTCCAAGACAACAGATAATGAAAACTGAACAATCCAGAAAGAAGAAAATCAGTTTCTCCTTTCCAGAACTCAAAGTTAGCTTACCGGAAAAAAAACCCTGTAACTCTTACCTTCATAACTGTCTCTCTCATGAAGTACTCCTCCATGACGATGTAGTTACCGATGATCTCTTGCATCCGCCTACTGAGGGCGCAATCACGTAGCATGCGATCCAGGCTCGACAGTCTCTCTTCCTTGGCAGGGCCATCTTCATCACACACCTCTATGTCACTCTACAAATCAAAGCAAATGAAAACAAGTCAGAACATATTTTGGAGCCAGCGGGATTTGAACCTGCCATCTACTGCTTGCCAGCAGCGACTCTACCACCAGGCCATCACTGGTCCATGGAACAGTCACGACAAACTGGAAACAAATACCTCAACTCTCCAAACTCATTCTGATTTATTATACACCTCCTCTTTCATGTGTGTTTCCCTATGAAATGTTTAGACCATAAACTGGTGTGCCACGAGGATCCATTTTAAGACAGACACTGTTGCTTCTCTAAAAGTCATACCCACCATCAGGTCCAGAAGTAAAGGTCACAAAACAGTATACAGGCACTGACAAGGGGTCAATAATGGACATGTGTGACACAAACGTCAACATTTGCACTGCTTCCTTATTTGTATTCCCTTCTCAGCCAATATGGGTCTTCTACAAGGGTCTATATCATCAAAGAAAAGAGGGACTCACTGTAACTCTCCTCCTGATGAATCTGAGATAGAGTTCCGTCCTTGTATTCAGTAGAGTACACTCTGCAAGCAATACATCTAGATCTCTGGGATCCAACCTGTTGATAAGTCAAATCACAAGAAAATTAAGAATAGTTCATACATTTCATGGAAAAAATAATACATTTTTTTAAATATGACCAAATTTGATAAAACAATGACAAATATCATTGGCTCATTCAAGAGTAGTATAAATAGAAAAGTCACCAGCCATGATATTGGTTGATTTGCTCATTTGAGATACACATAACAAATAATTTGAACAAGGGATTTCAAACAAAAAACAAGATTGACTCAACCATAATTACTACATGTAATGGTTGTATATTTGTTCACACCTGGAATAACCATAATATTTTACACTAAATTGCCCTTAATGTTGAGAAAACAGTAGGAGCCTACACTCACTTATCATGGACATTAGAAGACTTGTATGTCGTCCTGGTGAGGCTTAGCTGTACTTGTTGTGACTTTCTACTGAAATCCCTCTGTTCTACAAACTTATCAATGATCTTCTGTGCCTGCCTGTCACATTCCTTCTGAAGAGATTCGATCAAGGTTAATAGTTTGCCGGGACCTATTACAAAAAAAAACAGGAAATAAGGATTAAGTAATTTATTTATTTTAAAAAACCTATAATTCCTCTCCCTCCCTCTCTCTCTCTCTCTCTCTCAATTTAGCACCTTCTTCAAGCAACATTACATGGTAAGAAGGCTCAATGGCTCAGTTGGAAGAGAACTGAAAACAGTAAGGTCATAGGTTCAAACCCTGTCAATGCCTGAACGCTCTTTCATAACAATGAATTGGCATATCCCTTGGATATACATTTGTCCTTTGGTTAATTACCTACAAGAATACACTTTCTTTCTTTGCAGCGACATAGAAGAAACATCATCAACATCATCAACAGCATCAGTGGTTGGTGCCAGGCTATACAAGGTTCATAATCAAGAATGTTAAAACGGCTTCAGGCTAGTTAAGATCACAAGTGCATTAGTCTGGTTGGTGACACAAAAATGTGTTTGTGTTTCTGGGAATAACATGGTAAAACGGTAGACATTCCTGCTGAATACGGTAGCTACAATCATTGCAAACGTGTCAGGTTGGCTCATAATAGAGGGAAAAAATAATGTATGACCCTGAAGAAGTGTCTTCATCCAACTCACCATAATATGTTTCCACAAGTGGTTGATGGACTTCAATAATCTTGCCGACATCTTCAAAGAGATTGGTCAGAGCGTCTGCATACAGTACTCCTGCTCTTCTATCAGAGCTATCAACACTGGATGCTATCTCAAGATGTTCTCTTGCATTACTCACAATCTATGGAAACAAGCAGTAAAGGATGTCTTTGAAATACATGATTCCTGAAAAGCCTCCAAGATGAATTGAAGGAAATACTTATTCACCCCCGTCCCTCTACCCATCCATCCTCTTCTATGAGCAACAACCTTGGAGTTCATTAGGAAGCTCCTAGCTTCCTCAATGTGCTTTTCTTTTTGTTTTAATCCCACTTTTATGACGGGAAGAAGGAAAGTGCAGAAGGCCCAAAGAACAATCCATTTTACTTCTGCATTTCTAAACTTCATAGCTAGTTGAGTATAAAGAGATAATCACAACAGCGAGAGTCGTCTCTGATTGATCAGTCATTTCATAAAGCCTAAAATAGATCCCTACCAATGAAATTGTACATGGGGTGGGGGGACTATATGGGGCTCTGTAATTTAATCTACAACCTCACTCGCCTATCACAACTTCCTCTCTCAGGTACGCTACGCTAACTCTTCATAGCGCCCTCACCTGAACCTGTAGGTAAGTTGAGAACTTGGTCAGGCCTTCCTCATGAAGGTTGAGTAAAGGAAAGATCTTGAAGAAGCGTTCTACGGAGGGTCTGTCCGAGGAGCTGATGGCCTGGTCTAGCTTCTTCCTGACCAAGGCCTTGAGGTTCTGTTCTGCTTCATGGAGTACCTTGAGGGACGCATCGATGCTGCTTCCTGTGGAAGAGTCAAAAAGAAGGGAGAGAGCTTGTTTTGTGTCGTTACAGTATCAATTTGGGGCCAGCTTTTCGAGACAGTCATAAGTCTAAGTTGCTGGACATCTTATGGAAACGCATGTCAATCCTATAACACATGAATCAATGGGATGTCCAAGAAGTTAGACCTGGGGAGTGTTTCACAAAGACTAAGATCAACTTTAAGTAGGACTTAAATATCGCAGGCCGTTAATGCCACTGTTCGCTCTCACCTTTTACTTGCATTTGTCTTTCAAGGGCGGTAGAAATCATGGTCACAAATCTACAGAATTAATATTCTTTGATTATTGAAGGAAATAATATTATCTAAATGTCACAATGGTGAGAGCAAGCAGTGGCATGAATGGCCTGCCATAGTTAAGTCCAACTTAAAGTCAATCTTAGTCTTTGTGAAATAACTAAACCCCCTGGCTTACAAGTTATGAAGCTTCAAACAGTACTCTGTCATTTACATTTGAGTTTTCTTTCAAATTCACTCTGCATGACAAAAAAGTTTTCTTTTCCAAAACAGAAATGTGATGACATTAGGTAGAACAATGTTTATCAGTGTCAAACATTGTCTGACAATATCATAGAGTAAAATGCATGCTTCTGAATTACCAGTATGTGGTTATAAGGCATCAGCATTAAATTTCATCGAAAATTGAAATACAACATTACTGGACTAAAAACTTGCAGGAGTATTGCTGAAGTTGTCCCATGATAGAGAAACATTCTAAATGGTCATTATCCTGCACATGAATATGAATCAATAGATGTTTTCAAATGAGGAAACGGTGTGCTGCCTGTGCTTTATCCTAGTAACATTTGGCTGTAGTACATCGAGGCATAGATGTAGGCTACTAGATTCAGTTCATGAGAAATGTTTGGGTAAATAGCTTACCTTCCCTGCTCCCTGCATCTGCTAATGCTTGTTTAAGAACCTTCTCGTCTAGAGTGAGATAGCGGTGAATATGACCAGCTGCCTTCTCATAGTCCTCTGATTGTAAGGCAGTCTGAACTCCATCTGTACAAAACTATGATATATATATATATATATATATATACACACAAAATTACTATTCATCATTTGACATGGTGCAAAATATGCCCACCCAGATAATTTTTCTGATATAATTTTATTATCCCTTTGATGTGCCTTAGGTCATTATTGATGCCATGATTATAAGCATGTCTCACTCAACTGAGTCGATCCATACACCAATTTAGAAAGATGTGGGCCCATAAAGGTTATATTCTCATCTAGATTACATAGGGATTGAAATAGCACACTTTGATAAATGTTTAGTATAAGTAAAGTAACTTGAAATATGCCATACCGGTAGTTCCTTTCAAGTTGTACCCTGAACATTTAATACTTATCAAGGGGGAGCATAAAATTAACCTTCTAAACCAAAAATGAAACAAGCAGAGAGCAAATTAACTGGTAAAAATGGTAGGATACCATTTCATATTCATCACAATTACAAATTTTATTCTGACCTTTTGAACATATATTGCTTACCTTTAAATCTAAGATATCATTGACTCTTTGAATGGCACTCTGCACTAGGCTCTGTGGCACAAACGGAAACAAACAGAGAGATATAGAGAGGGAGGGAGAGAGAGAGAGAGAGAGAGAGAGAAGGAGAGATGGAGAGGAGGTAAATGTCAATCTCTCTCAAAGTTATCATCATTATTACTTACCCTGGACCAGCTACTACGCATTTGAATACTAATTCTTAAATTATGATTTCAATTACATTTCAGTGGATAATTTAATCCACTGAAGACTGTTTTCCATCTCACCATGCATCAACCCCATCTAAAAACCAAACAATTGATATGTGTATAGAGAAAAAAGATGGTACTCGATATTGTCAAATGATTCACTCATAGCAAGAAAAGCATTTCAATATTTTTCCTTAAGAAGACCTCCATAAGTGATAAATACGTTTTCATAAATATATCATTTATGCTCCATTGAAATATCAAGGCAAAAATGTCTAACTTTTAAAAATGGCATTCATTATTAATTTATCCAAAAATATTTTGACAGAATAAAATCAGCCCCTAGTAAATGGCGCAGTAAACGATAGAAAAACAAAAATGACAGTTCCAATAATGAAAATAGTAGACCATTTAAAGCCTATCTGCACTAGTTTGGCAAGGAGGGATTAGACCTCCCTGAGTGGTCACTGGCAGGTGGTCATCAAATCCGATCTCAACTAACAATAGAAAAAGAGGACCATGGGGGACCAACGGGTACCGCTTAGGCATTGTTGGCTACATAGAGGACACAAGTAGCTACAAGTAGTGCAATCCTGCTTGAAATATGTTTGTTTTAATGTAAAATTCTCTGCTGACCCCACAAGTTAAACTCTGGGAGAGCTGTGACCCACCTTAGCTAAGTCTAGCTGTCTGACTTTACTGCTGACATTCTCTGCTAGCTCTGATGTACTGCCAATCATTCCACTCAGCTTTTTAGCATCTGTTGAAACATGCTGTAGATTGGGACTGTTAGCAAAGAAACAGAGAACAGTTAGTAAAAACTAGATCATTTTCATAAATTGATAGGAATTCAATGAAGTTGAGACTTGATGTAGATTGAAATTATTTGCCAAAAAAATAGAAAACAGTCAGTCAAAATAAAAAGACATTGTGGATGATTTTCAGAAATAAATAGCAATTCAATTGCATTTAGACAATGCTGTAGATTGGGACTGTAAGCAAATAACAGAGATTGAACAATCAGTCAAAACTTAAGGATATTGTACATCATCTTCAGAAATTGATAGAAATTCAATGACACATAATTTACTTAAAGAGATCCGGTAACTTTGTCTCAGATTCTGAAAAAAAAATCCTGGATTTAGCTCATGCTGCAATCATAATTATAAACCTTTAGGTCTGTCAGGAACCCCATGACTTTTACAAGCCGATCGCCTGTCTGATTATCAAGATATTTACGATTGGAATTACAAACTTTGAAAACCGTTTGCCAAATGGCTTTCATAACACTACAGTCTATTGGGAAAAACGAGTATGGTAAAACCAGTCACTCAAAGATTTTTTACTTTTTTGAGGCACTTCTTGATCATTTTGAAGCGTAATTTTTTTAGGGCTTCAATATTACACCTTATCACAGACACTGATAACACGTAGGGCCATGCATCTCAGTTTGAGTTGGTATTGAGGGCACATCTGTGAACTAGAATCTGGTTTGACCAAGTTGCTTCTTTCATTTGGTTAGTTTACAGACGTTAATTATAGTTAAATACGCATTCATCTGTACATAACATATTACACAAACACGCATACACTCACCCCATTCTGTGCAGTGAGTTCATTTTAGCTTCAAGATGGCCATGGTGATCCAGTAACACTTCAATCTCATCTGTGACTGATTGCTGAAATAGTCAAAAAAAATGAACTATCATTACTAACTAGCCCACAAAATATTCTGTTCTGCTTTAACATAGAATCTTTGATACTAAATGCATGATCAAATAGATAAAATTGTATGGCTAGAGTGCGTATGGCTGAACAGCGCCTTTGTCTGCGCAGTGTGCATACGTGTAACTGTATGATTTTGATACAACAAAACATGCCATGAATACAAAAATTTTAGTCTCTATTATTGGAATACATTTTCATGCAAAAACAATTTTTTTCACAAGCCCAGTAGGCCCATAGTGCGAGCCCGCATGTGTGAAGTTCGGACCCTGGCCTACTGTCGATATGCACTTGTATTGTGCAGTGGTTTGCTGTGAAACATATATATGAGAAAGTCTATCCTAATGTCTTTGTTTTCAGGAAAAATACTCCAAAAGAGATAAGTAAATTGACACGAAACAGGTAAGAAAGTTAGCGACTTTTAAATCATGACTGTTTCCCACACATACCATACCATGCCAGTGTCACTGAAGAACCACATTTGCAATGAAAAATATATCCTAAAATATCACATTTTAGCGATGTTATAGGCGGTCCCGCTACCCGAATCTGAAAAATCGAGTATCTTACGCGTGTCTGTAAGAAATATGGGTACCATAAAATGAGATTTATTTCAAGTATTTTTCAGATTTATAGCCCGATTTTGTGTTGGTCGCAAGCTAAAAAATATCTCATCGCATGTATTAAGTCGACCCCGCCACGCACACACCTTGAGAAAAAAAACTGTGCGCGAGCTACACGTTCGTAACAGCGCTATCACAGTTTTTCCTCATAATCATTTTGCCTTCGGCGTAGACTAGAACGAATGAGATTTCAACGCACAGCGAGAGTGAAAAACATGGATGTCGATGTTGACCCATGATTTCCTAAAAAGTGACCATTAAACGGATTATTTCAATCAAGTTGGTAAGTGGAACCGATGTAGTGTTACCTTCTCCTAATTTTGAATAATCAATGCATGAGGTAAAATTAAATTTGGGGGGATTTTGGGGGATTTTGGGGGCATTGAAATAGGGCCAGATATGGCCATGGAGTTTGCAAGGATATGCGTATAGTAGTCTTCCGTCTCTAAAGAGAGAGAGCAGACCCTACCCCAACAAGAGGCTAACGATAGAGACGGAAAAATTCGGTCTAGATCTGTGAACAAGTAGACTAGTTTCCTATTAATTTATAGTAATCCCATAACTATCAAACTGATGGGGAGACACAATACCTCAGTCAGACTCGACTCGACTCAGACAGAGCCCGGCCCCTGCCAGGCCGGAAAACAAACAAGTTTTGTAACATCATACATGGACGTAACTGCATGGTCCCACTCATTATAAATTATGTTTATCTTCTTGAGACTTGAATTATTAAAATAATTGACATGATACTTTTTTATAAAACATATTTAAAAAACACGTCATCCCACACGAGAGAGGATGAGTACCACATGAATATCTCACCTCCTCCTTTGAGAGTTTCACCAAAGCACTTTGGATTTCACTTATTTCTGTCAAATTTTCGACTGCACCTCCAAATCTTTCAGAGGACGTGGCGGCTGCCATCTTGGTTGAATTACAGCGCACGGACGTAAGAGGTACGCGCGCAATCCGTACTCCTTTGGCCTTCCGAGTTGAAGCTAAATACTCTCTTTT
>BEXV01000129.1:35440-53904 GCA_003118195.1 Hemicentrotus pulcherrimus
CCCCCCCCCCCACCACATTTCAGATATACTCGACTAGATAGTTCTATTTTTACAATCAATTTTAATGTGCCAAAACTAATAGGTTTCCTGTAATGAAGATTTTAAAAATCTAGTGTCGGGATGTTCTTAAGAAAGGAGATGATGGTTTGAAGAAGAAGAAAAAAAATCAAATATAGTCTATGGATGGAAATAACTATAGAGGATTTAACAATTTGAAAAACCTAGAGTCAGAACAAGATCCAGATTCCCCTGTACTCAGCATAGTCATAGTGTTGCATACTTTTTTCTTCTTCTCTCTCTTGTAACCCAGATCCCGTCATTTTAATGGCTGGTTTATGCCATGAATTGTTTGCTCTGTGCCCTCAAACCACAGCCCCTCCTATTGAAATTTTCAACACGGATCAATGAATAAACACAATTCTGATTGTAATACTTTTCTGAACAGGTATATGCCTCTATAATATACACCTAAAGCTTCGGATTGATCTACACAGCCAAACGTTCTTGTTTATTTAGAGATGTGGAAACATATACTGGAATTAATTCACTTTCAAATGTAATTCGATGGAGTTTTTACATTTCTGTTGAGGTGAACAGTGTCAGAGAGAATTTGGAACCAGACAACTTGTGAATCCGTCAGTGCCAAACAGCACAGAGCATAGCAAATGATATATTTTGTCAGACTTGTTCTTCTGTACTTTCGTCGTGTTGAGAGGAGCGTTGTGTTCTTAAGTTGTGGCGAAAAGTTTTATACAAGCTGACGGTGTAGATCTGTCATCGAGTGCAATAATTGTGTGGTCTCCCGTTACAAAGGTCAGGTATATTATTATATAGGTAAGTACAAGTTGATTCGATCTACGTTAATGAATGAGTCTTTACTCTTTTTCTGTTTATACCACTGGTAATTCAAGTACAAAACTTGATTTAATGCAATAAAGAAATACAGTACCTCTCAGAAAAGGTCATGAAAGACATCGGTTAAAAGTGCAATATCTGTGTGCTGAAGGATATAAGTTTCTGGCCATAACTTTTCAGTATTATCTCGTTATGGCCGAAAATACCACTTATTTCTACAAATTGGCTGAATTGTATATGACTTTCATATGTTTAATCACTATATCTGTAAACGGATATATTTCATTCCATCTTTCAATGGAATTCCATGATTATGTTTTCCTATGCTATCTCTTTTTATTGAATTACGAAGTGGTATAATTCCGACTCATCATTATCTTTATATAATAACGAGTGATAAATAGAGCTAACTACTTTTCAGATTCTGTGATAAACTTGTTGTTATTTTCAAACTGCAAATATTCTCATATGTACTTCAGGTATCCTTTTAAAACTCATAACATAATTATGTTGTCCTCTTTCCTCAAATACATTCTGTTTTCATAATTTCACAAGATAAAATTACTTCGATGTTTAATTTCATTTTCAGTGAATTTAACGAATTCTATTCTGTACAGATCCCGAGGCAACCATCACAATGGCGAACACTACAACAGAGGCTATAATGACAGGTGGGGGCTTTTCTTTTACTCGATTTGTTTCATGTTGCTGGGCGGCGTCACATGGGGTGGGCAGGGGGCAGCCGCCCCTATCATTTTCTAAAAAGGAAGAGGAAGAGAAGGAGAAAGAGGAGAAGGAGAGAGAAAAGAAGGAGAAGAAAAGAAAAGGAAGGGGGAGAGTAGAATGAATAGAGAGAATAAAATGTAAATATGTATAACGTAAGGGAGGGCGGGGAGAGGGAACAACAACAAAAAAGATAGAGAACATAAAGAAAAAGAGAGAAAAAACAGGCCGAATGAGCCGATAAGCTTATTAGCAGATATTACATGCCTACTAAGTGACTGAACACAGTCTTTTGCCCAGTCATTGAGAACTCATTTAATGAACTTCGATTGCTAAAAACGTACTTGCATGAGATCAACAATGACCCCAATACGTTTGTCTTTACTTCTGGTCATCAATTAAAACAGAGATATTGATATAGATATAAACAAAGTGATTAATGCACTTGCCCCAAAACATTTCCCCGTAAATTGGAGTTCATTTTGACAGAAGAAAATCAAAAGTAGTGCATGTTCGTGATGCTGTCATTACCATTTCAGGTAAGCCAGCCTACATTGAGCTTGTTCTTGTTAATTGAGTTTTTCTTTTTAATTTGGCAAAAAGTAGGCCCCAAATCGAGCTATTATGCATCGATTAAAACAAATCTTCAACTTCTGAGGGGGTACATCCCCTGCGTCGTGCAAGCGCGACGATGGCGATTCGCCCCCAGGCGCGTTGCCAGGGAAGGGGCCGATTTGGGCGGTTAGCCCCCCCCCCTCCCCCCAAAAAAGCACGCCCACCCCCGAAAAAAGGAGAGAGAGAGAGAGAAGACAAAAAGGAAAAGGAAATAGAAGAAAAAGGAGCGGCCAAAGAAACATTTTGCAAATTCAGACGAGGATTAAGAGTCGAGAACGGTACAACGAACCGTCTTCTTTCTCTAATAGTTTAATAAAACGTCAAAGCGTCCGAGCTTAGCGCAGGATGGGGGCAACCCTGTACCCACCTTCCTAGTTAGTGATTTGCTCCCCCCTAAAAAATAATCTGGTGCCGCCCCTGATCAGCAATATTGATGATTCAGTCAAGTCCATTTCCGAAATACCGAAGGTCTGTAACTAAATCTGTCAGAATTAGGCCTTTAAAAGGTATAAAGGTGAACATTTGGTTTATCACTAATTATGCTTAACGGATGTGTCAACTCTGACAACAGGAAAACCAAATGGAAAAATAGCTTTTAATACATACCAATGATCCCATGATATTTTACCGTATAACTTCACAAAGCAGGAGTACAAATACATATTTTTGTTTGACTTGTATTTACAAATCTGAATTCAGATTTTTATGTGTGTGAGTCTTTTAAAAATCCACAAAGCATAATCTTGATTCAAATTTAAAAACAAAATTGCGGTGAAGTGTCTATTTTTTTTTTCTTAGTGCAGCAAGTTCAGCCAGATCAAATCAGATCAGTTCCCATCAAATTTTTAGGCCTTCATTATTTTCAGAATCGATTAGCGGCGAAACTATTATTATGATAGGCTGGTTTGATTTTTGTAAATTCAATATAGACCATTCTGAATTGTTTCATCGAACTATCGTCAAGCGAAAAGGGAACCCTAACTCTCTGCTAAAACTGTGCAACACAGCGAAACCTTTATTATGTGTCAGGTCATTAATGTTACCTTTCTCAATCAAGTATTATTTACTAAGTAAACAAACTCATCCTTTGTTTTGTCCATGTAAGTACACAGTGTACACGGGTCCGTCATTCCTGTCAGACGTATTCGGACAACATGTTATATAAAAGAAAAATGAAAAATAACATGGAAGGGCCGTTTCTTTGTTGAATAATAATATTTTTCATTAATAACAATAACAAAACAATTATAATTAATGATCGTTATTTTTACAATGATGATGATGATGATGATATGACGACGACAACAACAATGATGATAAGGATGATGACGATCATTAAACCCGGCTGTATCTTCCCTATAATGACAGTGAAAGGGTTCATTTTCCCACTGCCCATTTCTTTAGACTTAGGCCTATACCTTGAAGTTGTAATGTGTTTATTTGAAGTTCATGGTATTCACTTTTCAGAGTTGACGACGATGGAAGCTGAAGAAGTCCTCTTCAATTTCACTGGACTCTGGATCACAATCGGAGTGTTCAGTGTCTTCGTTCTTTCCTTCGTCATCTATGGCATGGTCGTCGCCCAGACCGGGAAATTATTACTCCCTCAGAGAGCCGAAGACAAGGTGCCCCTCTCCCCTGACCATCGCAATGACGATGTCGAGGCTGCTGATGAAAAGAAGACATCGCCGAGTACGAGCACGGGGATGGACGAAACGGATAACGCGACGGTTGCCGATGAACCGCCATCGTATGACAAGGTGGTGCTTGGTGCATCGTCGGGACAGGATGCGGCAACAAACACGGATGATGGTGATGGAAAGACTGCTGATGATGCAAGAGTCAAGATAGAAGTTTATGAACAGAAAGTAGATACTGCGGATGAATTGTAGAATTTGTAGAATTTTATTGACTCTTTGACCACCTCTCGGGGTATGAGAGTACAAACAAACATTTACGTATAAATATCATTGCATGATTTGTTACATTGATGGCATCAATCCATACACGCTACAGAGTAACATTGTTTTGAAAAAATGACGTGTAAAAAAAAAAAAAAAAAATCTGTGCCAGCTTTAGGTAAAACTGTGAAACGTGTCACTTGCAAACACGATGTAAGGGAAATGTAAGTTGTAACAGATAATACACAAGAGTAGGCCCATTCGATTAGAATCAAAATTAGTCATATACAAAATAGAGCCAGTACCAGTTCACAGGGTTGGTACACCCTAATATTTCTCCAAATTCAAAATTCCCACGAGCTTTGAAAAAGCGCCCATAATCTGATGTTTTATCGACCCTATCATACAATAATTGCCCGTTGATGTCATTATTGAGAGTATGAAAATATCTCCTTGTTGTTTGTTTTATCAAAATAATTTGCTGTTCTGAAAAAGTACAACAACTTTTGTTCAGAATGATTGCAGCTACATATCATTAAATATGTGCACTTTTTGTGTTATCCCTGCCGTCAACATCAACTCAACAATTAATGATGAGGTCACACTTTTCATGTTTCCTAAAGGTAATACTCGCATGTGATCCACAAACCTTATCACAGTTGCACCGAAATATGGCACATTAAAAAAAAAAAAAACAAACAAACAAACACGTAGCTTTGTCGCAATAATACTTTGTTTTGAGGTTTCGGTTTTTCTATAATGATAAGTTGAATGATAGATTAATCTATATAAACGAAGCATCAGAGAAGATCATTTTTAAAGTGAGAGAATATACAGTTCACTTGTTAGAGTCAGAGAATATATAATTCACTGATTAATGTTATAGTTGATTAAAATTATATTTATCAGGATAGCAGAGATGTAAAAGTTTGACTTGTATTTTTTTTTTTTGAAGAAGAAGAAGCACATGGCCGACATTTAAATAAGAAGGGGCACCATTCATTTGATAAGGGAGAACACTTTTGTTTCCTGACAAAGAGTTCTTCGAGTTTAAATATAATGGGGTTATGTCGGTCAAATGGAATTATATTATATCGAAAGGGGACTTCTTATTATATAGAAGAGAGGGGGTAGTGTGCCGTTCCCCAAACGAGGGATAAAGTAGTTCAAACTACATCGAAATTGCTGGTGATTTTCAGAACTTTCAAGTCACATATAGGCCTCTTACCCCAAAATTGTCATTCCTCCGTTTTCATGTGTTTTTTTAATATGACTTGACAACCGTTGTAAATAGTTCATATGCATAAGATCAGGGTTATGATATGTTTGTACGTTGCTAAAAAACAATATAAAATGTCAGGCTGTCATCGTTTCGTGTATGTATTTCAGAAAGTATAGCAAGTATACTATTAGCATAAAATCAGTATACAATTTTCAAATGATGTGGAAACTTTCCAAAAATCTTTTCCCCTGTAATATAGAAAAAGAGCATGAAAGCCGACACTGAATAATAAAAATAGAATTACTTAATTCTAATATATACATTGAACTTGAATGTTCTATAATATCATAAGACTAATATACTGAAATGATTTATTTGTTTAATGTTCCATTTTTGTGCCAATTATTTCAATTCAATTATTTAGAATTATTTAGAATTATTGGTGTTATTATTATTATGACGATGAAGATGATGACGATGACATCCTCATCATCTAAAATCTATTCTAAATTCATCATTGCATACTCTCTAGGACTTATTTGGTTATGAGCATTGCTGTAATGCATCAGAGTTCAAATTTACTAATTCAAACTCATTTTTGTTCTTTTGAATAGAAATAAAATATACCACTTTATATTGATATTGTACTATTTCCTCTTGTATATCGAGTCTTTATTCGTGTCTTGAATGCATGTCCTCACCTCTTCTTTCGCCATAAATTACCCTCTGATTTGTGCTTTTATTTACACACATCACTGTCCAATTTTTCATTTCACCCTCTTTACTGTCTTTCTTTGCAAGTTGAACCCTATCATTCATTTACTTTTCATCTTATCTGTAATTCTCATTCCATCTCTCTCTCCCTTCTCTCTATGTGTATATCTATGTACATGTCTCTCTCTCCCCTCTCGACTCTGTGCCCCCCTTCCCCCCCTCCCCCCTCTCTCTCTCTCTCCCTCTCTTCCATTAATATTTAAAATATGAACTTTTTTCCACATACGTGTGACAAATATGAAAATAAATTTGCCCGAGGGAAAATCTTGGGGAAACAAGACCCAAAAAATGAAGAAAAAAAGAAAGAGATATGTCACTTTTTTCTACATTTTATTCATGAGAAAATTTTCAACAAGAAACTTTTTTTATCAACTTTGCTGCCGCCATACAGTGTTAACTGTACTCACAGTATGTAACAATAGAATACAGTGGGTTTTTACAAGTCAACTTGTTATACACATCAAATATAACCACTGATTTTTTTTTTTTAAATTGATAAGTTGACAATTGACTACATCTGCACACCAAGGCACAAATGGGTGCAAAGAACTAGTACATATATTGAAGTTACATGGATCACGGTTATCCAACTTTGCTTTATATGAGTTCATGTATAATATGGCTGTTGGGATAGTGTCACAGACAAATCAATACAGGTAAACAGATCTGACAGCTGTGTACAATGTAAACTCTTATTCCAATTTGTATTAGATATTATAACATGTTAATTAATCAATGATAAGCATGTTAATGATATTAATACACTCAGGAGTTTGTAACTGTCTACAAAAAACAGTAATAGTAAGAAACGATTGTTGGCTGTTTGCTGACTCTGTTTATCTAAAGTGATCATCAAAAAAAAATCACCAAAATGCAGTAAGATATCATCTTCTTTCGTCCTCAGTAATTCAAGTGAGAAGAGACATCACATGGTTTTTAAAATGTTTTCCTTGACATCATGAAGACAAAATCAGGGATAATAAAGTATAATGCCCTTCCAGTGGCTACTTGGAACAGTCACAGAATCTATTTTCTCAATGTTCAAATCATCTGTTGTTAGTCTGACAATTTGAAATAGCTCTGTGTATACTTTGCTTATTCATTGTTGAATACTGACAAAAAGTCTACATGAACATGCACTAAAATCAGAGAGTCCAGATATTGATCTGGAGAATGTACTTTGGAATCCACCTTATTGAACTGTGCCCATTACAGTTAAGGTTTCCTGATATATCTGTTATTTTTTAAAATCTTTCCAAATTAACAACAGGAACAAAAGCAATATCAAACAATACAGACAAAATGCTTAGTGTTAACACAGAGGACAACCATTCACTCTTAAACTTCAAATTTAACATCAAATTTTGTCAAACTCTATAACAAGGTAGACAGTGAAAACTAAAAACAACCTTTCAAATTTGCTTTTGCAGAAGAGAAAGTTTAACATGTTAAAGAACACATACCAAACGGTGCTTGTTTGAGAAACAATGAAAAAAACAGAACAATATCTTTTTTTTAAAGTGGGCAGACAGTAATATTCAATCAGAAACAAGTTAAACCAGAATCATTTCAGGGGGGCAACCCAATAACTCAACAATGCCAATTACAACACTAAATTCTGTTAATAACCCTTCTTGTAACTCTCAAAGTGACATATTATTTCAAATCCAAAAAGTCTATTTGAACAAGTATAATCAAACATGGGTGTAAAATAAATCAAATCGATGATGCTTTACATTCTAACTGGATTTGATGTAATGATACAAAAATCACTTTGGTTAATTTATTTAAAGTCTATAATGGACATTTTGAAGTAAGTCATACAGCTATCCTGCTACCTGATTGAGTTAATGATTGCCTTGGTTATAAAACAGTGGATGGTGCAGCCTCTGAAACACTACAGGGCTACATTAATCTTAGGAAACAGTGAAGTTGTACACACTGATATATTCTATACCACTCCTAACTGTTTTGCATCTGTCTATAATGATGTATTACATTGGATTAGGATTCATACACATTGCATCTTACTTCACAGGGCTAACTTATTGGATAGGTTTGAACTCTCTTGTCGTTATGCATGTTACTATGATATCCGGTGCCATACACAAGTGGGCAATAATATATAGGACAAGTCAAGTGGTAAACTCCCTCTACTGGTGATCACTGAATACATGACAGACAGTACAATATTATAGAAACACAGACTTTCACATTTTAGCATAGATGCTCTCCTCCTTCCTCCCTTACATCCTCTTTTCCGTCCGCAATCACGGAGAGGACTCTTTGATTGAGCCACAGGCCAATAAGGTATACCCGGACCGCTTCAATCACACTGGAGATCGAGTTAGTGATGAAAAATAAAGATATGTACAGCTTCACTTCCCTTATGTACAGGAGATATATATTTACAATGCTGGCTTTGTACTGACTCACTGACCATCGACTTCACTTTTGTTAAAGTACAAACCATGATCAATAAACTTCTTCAATACAGAAGCATTTAGTCATGCTTGTGTCAAAATGTGTCCACACCTGCAAGAGGCTAAAATTGACACATCCCTGTATTTGCCCCACTTCCTCCCTGCCTCCCTGCTCTCTTCCATAAAATCTATTTACAACGTGCCTTCCGGGCAACGGAACTCGTCTCACAAAATTGAGAGGAGCCCTGTCGTGGGTTGAATTCAAGAAATCAAAATAGCGCCCTCAAAGTCTTTGGTACAGACAGAGTACACACCCAGACTTGTCATGACGGTGAGTGTGAGTTTAGACTAGATAATGATGACGACTGCCTATCTGACAGATCCTTTACGCAGAAATTCTGTCTTCATGCATGCATGTACAACAAAAACTTGAATTGCATAGAGCAGTTCTGTCTATTAAAAGCGGAGGAGGGACATTCAGAGGTCTAGACAGTAAAATGTTTCAGAAATAGCCAATAATGTGGTAACCAACACACACAAAAGAATGCCACTAAAGAATACAAGATCTAGAGCTTTATACCACGTGGGTCCCTAGTAACTTGCCTATTATGATCAGGTCTAAATTGTGAAATAAAATATTTAACGATTGCCGACATCTGTTGGTCCTCTACTCCCCTATCACTTAAAAAATTTGCCATGTTGTATTTACTTATTAAGGAATCAGATCACTTGATGAATGAATTCACAATGACAGACAAAATCTCTGCAGATGTTGAATTAAAGCTTTGGGCATGGCAATAAGCAAATGAATATATTTGAAACAAAGTCAAGTAATGCACAGGAGTTGTCTCACTAAAAAACATACCTTATTCTTTAACTCTACAGTCAGCTGCTTTATGTTCTTAACCACATTCATCAATTAAAACTTAAAAGTGCACTACCAGGACTAGATAGGAAATATAATACTTTAAAAGATAGAGGTACATTTAGTATGCAATGTAAGCTGGCCCCAGTTTCACAAAGCCTTTGTTCAATGACAAATGACAAATATCAGTGACAAATCTGCCGATAACCAATCAGAAGCATGGATTTCAGTAGCTTATAACAACAACTGTCATTTGTCACTGATGACAGGTTTTGTGAAACACCCCCTGGTATTACAATAGGAGCACAGAAGAAGCTGGGACTTGATGTCAGAATGCGAAGGACCAATCATTCTACTCCACTGGACAATGATCGCAACAATAACAGGACATCCAAGTCAAAGCATTTTATAGGATTCAATGAATTTGCTGCACAATAAACAGATACAAGCCTCTGCAAAAGTGCGATGACATGCAACCTTACGTTCGGTAACTCTAGGTAAACCAGTTAGAATGACCCCAAAAATGTGACATGGATGCTGATATGTCCATAGTGGTGTTGTTGTCTATTGTTGTGAGACAGGATAGTACACCAGTCTTGCTATTCTCTCCAAACAGTCGATGAGGTGGCTGGGGACCAGTCAAGAATGCATACTGAGAAATGCATTCTATAGACATGACAAGGTACACCTGCTTGATCAAGAGCCGATGCCGTGGAGACCTCGGACTGGCTCACTCACACACCCCCGGTTGGTAAGGTGAAGCGATAGGGACGTCACGCAGGCAACAGGTCAAAGTCTCTGTTGACCTCTACGATGGGTACGTGGCTCGAGTGGACCGGAGGAGGGCTCTTGAAGTCCCATTGCTTGAGTTCTTGAAGCTTGAGTTCCCATTCCAGCTTTTGGATGGCATAGAGTGAAGCTGCCTCATGCTGGTGGCGCTGTAACAGCTCCTCCTGGTGAACATAAATGATGGAAAATCAATGAACAACAATGTCTTAAAGGCATCCTTTAACAATGTTAAATCTGAGATGCATGGCTCTACATGTTATCGGTGTCTGTGATATGGTTTGATATTGAAGCCCTAAAAAATTGTGCTTCAAAATGATCATGAAGTGCCTCAAAAAGTAAAAAACTTGTGTGACTGGTTTTACCATAATCATTTCCCCTAATAGACTGTATAGTTATAAATTTGAAATTCTGAAATCCAATCATAAATATCTTAAAAATCAGTCAGGCGATCGGATTGTAAAAGTCATGGGATTCCTCACTGACCTAAAGGTTTATAATTATCATTACAGCACGAGCTAAATCAAGGATTTTGTCAGAATCTGAGGCAATGTTACAGAGTCACTTTAATACAGAATCATAAGCGAACAGAGTGACAGGGGTAATGACACTGCAAGAGCTTTTGTAATTGACATTGTAACCCATAAAGAACTTTGTAAGTATCATTTGTCATTGCTATTAGTAGTAGTCATCGAGAACACTGGTAACAACATCCAAGGCTGTGTATGCACAAAGGCATCTCTTGGTTGAAAAATTATAAACTATACCGGTAATAGTCTCAAAATATTCAGAAACAAAATGTGTACCAAAAGCACAAGAAACAACACTGTGTGTTTCCTCTTTTTAAATTTTATTCTCTAATGAGAATAACAATACAGAACTTGCACAGATATCAAGAAGAAAATTTGAAATAATTTACCTTCAGCTTCTCATATTTCTCATCCACATCTTGTAGCCAAGAGATGAACTGCCGTCCATTGAACCTCTGCCTGATGCTACTCTTATCTTCCAGAGGCTATGTGGAGGAACGACAATAAAGTCATACATGAGTTGAATTTTAATAATAATAAAACAAATATATATGACAAACTATCAGCTTGGTCTAAATTTGATTATATCATTTTTCACAGAGTTGTTAAAATGATATGATAGAAAAGGAAGCTAAAAGCCCAAGATAAGTCTATAACATTACACATAAGTAACACTGCTTAACTGACTACCAACCAACTCCAGACCAATCAAGTTGGGGCAGTTTGGGATAATGTGATCTTTTTGTTTGGTTTGGTGCCAGGCTGGTTGTTATGACCAATTAATTTACTCTAACTGGCATTTAAGGAACTGAGCCCATTGAACACACATAAATAGTTTTTGAGAATAATGAATAAAACATGCGCCCTCTATATAGCAAACAATGCCTAAACGGTGACCATTGGTCCCCCATGATCCTCTTTTTATTATGTTAAGTGAGAGCTGATTTGATGAGAAAGCCACCTGTCAGTGACCTTGCAGGGTGGTCTTATCCCTCCTTTAAACTAGTACAGATAGGCCTTAATAAAGGATGGCTATATCTCACCAGTGGTTCAGGCATGTTGTATATCTCCATATCCTTGAGGACTGTGCAAACACTGAAAGGGATGGTCTGGTTGACTAGCGCCCTCGCAGCCCGTCCATGGACTCTCACGATGTCCTGTTCTGCAGCCAACATCAGCTTCTCCTGTTACAGGAAGGAAATGGAAATATGTTTAACCACAAATGCAGAAGTTACAACACTTTCTACATGCTGGTGAAAAGCATCATCTTCAAAGGTTTGTTGAAGACCAACTTGTCTTCCGAAGCCTTTGAATAAGTTTTCTGTGTCCGTACAGTAGCACTGTTAGGGTAATGAACAAGTTCAGTACTAAAAGGAATTTTGTTAACTTCAGCAGGAAAGTAGCTGCGCTATATAAATCCACCTTTTTTTATTCTCAAGATTTTTTGAAATTGAAAATTCCTTTCCAAAGAACTTCACTTTGATTGATTATTCTTCAAATTTGAGTGTTTATGTTATTATAACATTCCTTTGATCCTTTCTTAGCCATAATAAGAATTCAACCAAAAGAGCACTTAATGGTGAATGCACTCACCCTTTCTATGTAGTGTCTGAGTCGCAGTTCATGCCGAATCTTCTCCTGCTCGGAAAATTGAGCCAACAGTCCATTGGCTAGGCTTACTGGTGCTGTCATCTGAAAAGGTGAGGAAAGTGTTTGTTATAGCATCATGTTCTGTATGTATTTCAAAGAACTTTGGCATAGTTCCTTCAAGGCTTCAACATAAATTTGTATCCAGTTCCAATCGATCCCCCATAGAGTGATGAAATCCTTAAAATTATAATCAACATTTCATTGATAACCAAGTTTAATTCTATAGCCAACTGCACGTAACCCATAATGGTGACTATATTTAAGGCCTGAATAAGTCTATAAAATCTGATAATGTTGCAGTATTGTGTAACTCACCCTTGGAATGACTTGTACAATCTTGTTATCAGGGTCGGACTGCAGGAGGTAGTTCTTCCTGAACATGAGGTACTCCTTGTATCCATTGGGTGGTTTGGGCTGCACAGATGCCATCAGGGTTTTCTGCCTCTCGGCCACCTGGTGCCGAATGTTGAGGAAAGCCTCGATGGAGTTGACCTTCTCCTGGGGCGCCGAAGAAACATGAATGGCCTCTTCCATCTGCTGATTCTGGCGATGACGGGCCATCTTGCGTTTCCTTGGATGCGAGTCCATGTGTGTCTCTTCATTGTTGGATGCATTGGCATTAGTGTTTGGTGTCGTAGCAGCTGCTGCCGCTGCTTCCACTTGGTTGCGCCGGCTCCGTGTCATCGGCTGTGAAAATGTTGTTTTGTCCTTGTCATCCTTTTTCTCCTCATTGCCATTACTGTCACTGTTGCTGGTTAATGCCGAGTTTGATCTCAGAGTCCTTGTTACTTTTGCAGGTTGCTTTTCCTCGTTTGAGCAAGTAGAGGATGTTGAGCTTTCACTGCTCTTTTCAGTCTTGTCATTTTTATCTGTTGCTTTTTCAATGCCCTTCGGGGAACCTGATCTCGATGTTCCATTGATAGATGAAGTCACATCAGGGCTTCCTCTGGCAGGAGAGCGCCTGCGCTCTGCCTCCTTGTTTACGGGACTCTTTTGAGCATTGCCATTTTCCCCATTTGACCCACTAGTCCTTTCATTCACATTGCCCAATGGTTTGGTATCATTCTTGTGATTTCCAATATTTGAACCTGAGGCACTTGTGGACGACACAGATGAAGTACTAGATGAAGTATTATCTTTGGATTTATGTGATGCATCACTGCTAATCCGTAGTAACAATGACTTGATTTCTCCTGCATTATCACCGGATGATGGGGGTGAAACAATGTAGTATTCCCTAGCTACAGCTGGGAAAGGGGATCTCCTGTCAGGGGACTTCCTGGATAATTGTTCTTGTGTCTCTTCACCAACTTGTGGTGATGAAACCTTCTCATGAGTTTTAGAGTCCTCTTTGACCTGAACTAAAGCAGACTGTGTGGACGTAGTAGCCTCCTCTGAAGTATCCATCTTTTCTTCTTTCCTTGAACTGTGGCTGTGATGCCTGTGATGCCTTTGTTCCTTTTTATGGGATTTATGTGAGCGGTCACGATGCTTTTTGGGCTTCCCGTGGTGCTTGGTTTCGTGGGATGAGTCCGATTCGCTTCTCTCCCTTGTATCAGGAATGCTTTGTGAGGGGGATTCCCTACTTGATTCTGTTCTTTGATCACTGTCTGGTTCTGAGCGCTCACTCTCATGCCCTGAGGACTGTTTACCTGGACTATGAATCCCTGAAGTTTGCACACAATTTGACGACACAGACTCCTGTTGCACAGACACTGAATCACACACGTCTCTCGGCATCTCTGAATGTTTTGAAGATGCTGTATGTGCACTTTGTACAGGTAAGGTTCTTGTAGGAGAAAATCTACTCCTGTTTGACACAGGATCTGGCCTTGTAAGGGTCGTTTCCATAGTTCTCACTTCATTCTCATTGGCATTGAAATCATACGGAGACACCGCTACTCTGCTATCAGAACCTGACTGCCTGTCTGTCAGAGGACTTGGAGCACTGCAGGACACCCTCGCGCTTTCACTCCTGAGCGAAGACACAACTTTTCCAGATATTCCGTTATCGTTCAATTTGCTCTTTAAGTTCCATGAGAGTATGCCATCATTGACTGTAGTACTATCAGCTTTACTTGAAACCTCCTTGTTCTCCCCTGCCATATTGGAATCATCCGATATGTAGAGATTGGTTTCACTTACACAACTGTCTGAGTCCTCCTTTACCTCTGTCAACGTCACTCTCGTGACAGGCAAGGAGTCTCTAGTTCTCTCAATAGGAGTCACAGAAGTGGAAATGGACGGACTTGGTAGCCTTCGCTCCTCCTCAACACATTCCAACTTAGAGGACGTAGATGTCAAGTGGGGATCGAAGAGATCACTCTCCGATGTGGTGGTCGACGACACAGAATTGGGCGCTGCGATGTCGCGCACTTTGGGTATTGTTCTTGTTATTTCCATAACGTTGGCACCCTTGCCAGATTTGTCAGGTGATGCCCAGTGGATGGTGATCTTCTGCTCACTGCTCCCGCTGTCCTGGGTAAACTCGTATGGATCTGCGGCAGGTTTACAAAGGAAACCACATCATTAGATTGAAAGAATACATAACGACACACATATAACAGCGTAAAAAAGGAATAACTACACTGAAAAGGTTTATCCTCATACTTTATAAGGAAGAAAGGAAAGAAATTGTCTTGAAAGTTCAAAGTATTTTTGGCAACTGTTCCTTTAAGAAAAATTGTTAGTGACAAACTTCCTTCCCAAGTAGAACGTAACCTTTCAACATCATATCTTTGAGCAGTTTTTAAAAATGTATTTGAAACTGTCAAGGAACTTCTTCCTAATATCTTCTTGAGGGGAAGAGGGCTGCATTCCAAGTTGGAACACCGTAATCATAGCCATCTTACAGCAAAAGCTAGAGTAATGAAAATAGACCAGGGCTCTGTCTTACACAGATTTACGAATGATCCAAATCAATCGTATGTCCTTCAACCGATCGCAAGTTTGCAGTCTCCTATCTCTTATGTACATCGCTGCGATTGATATCAACTCTTTGTAAGACAGGACCCAGTTAACTCAAACTGAGTTAACTTTATTATAACAACCCTCACCTTCAGGTAGCTCGGTGCCGTTCTTCAACACCTTGCTGCTGCTGTTGAGATTGTTGTGGACCACATTGATGGGGTGCGGTGAGGCCATGCTCTCAGGGGATGACGGCGACCTCACCACATGGTCAGAGCCGTCACTGCTCGAGGCTATGATCTCCAGGCTCATGAGGGAGTGGATCTCTGTGGAGCAGGCGATGTCCAGGGGGGCTTTCCCTCTCTTGTTGACCTGGAGAGGGTTGGCACCATGCTTCAGGAGAAGCTTGACAACCTGGAAAAGAACAAGCAAAAGAGGGGGAAAGGTTGATTAGGAGAAGGCATATGACGTAAAGAAAGTTCCAAAGAGCTCAATCTAATGAAGTTCTACTTTTTTTCAGGAAGAAGTATTACAATATCTATGGAACCCTTTCGCACAAATTACAAAGCCAAATGGCAAATATGTGTTGAAAAAAAGTGTTTCTTTTGTTTTAAAGTAAAGTTTTCACCATCGTAAATTAAGTGTACTCACTTAGGCTAATGGTCCAAGCGTGAACAATTACAAGCAGGTCCCTAAGCCACATTATCACTTCACAATAAAGCTGGTGCAGTTTCAAACTTCCTAATCATTTGGTTTCACTAAATATCAAACTTCTCTTTTTTTTGGGGGGGGGGGATTCGGAATGGTCATATGGCACAACTATCGCAAGCAGCTTGCATTAGAAAACATTGTTCCAGAGTACCGCATTTCATTCCACTAATGAAAACATTGTATGCAACTACTTTGTACAGATAGGCACATGGTTGTTTAAAGCCCGTCTGCACTAGCTTGGTCAGGAGGGATCAGACCTCCCTGCAAGGTCACTGACAGGTGGTCATCTCATCAAATCAGCTCTCAGTTAACATAAAAAATGAGGATCATGGGGGACCAACAGGCATCGATAAGGCATTGTTTGCTATGCAGAGGGAGCAAGTAGCTGTAAGTAGTGCGGTGGGGCTTTAACATGATTATTACCTTGACATGACCGTTGACAGCTGCATCATGAAGAGGGGTATCATCCTCCAGCCCCATGGTGTTGACCGAGGCACCTGCTTTGATGAGGACCTTGGCTACTTCATAGTAACCGTGATTGCACGCTTCGTGGAGTGGAGTCCAGCCTACACAAGAAATAATAACATTAATAATACAGGGTGTACATTAAGAAAGCGCCTTTTTACTGAGGAGGCACGATGGCTCTATGGTAGAGCATTGGTCTCGTCAAAGCACTCGTGCCCTTTGGTAAGGCATTAATCCTCATTACCAAGTCCCTAGGAGATAGCTCGAAGAATAGACCTCCTTGAGCGATGAATTTTTGAAAAATTTCAATCTTAGTCATTTTATATGTTGGAACAGATGGGAAAGTAGTCTGGCACTACATCACATTGACATTGCAGCTTCAGACAATTTGAAGTGCCCATACAGATAGTGATTACAAATTTCAAACATTCATAATTTCTTTATATTTCATCAGATTTAAAGGAAACTTTAATCAGTTAAAAATTCAGTTTGCTTCTCTGATTTTTCTGCTTTCTTTTAGATTAGTTGTCTTTTTTGGTTGGATTTCCCTTTAATATTGATAAAGAGCGATCGCTTACCGGCAAAGTCCTGGACATTGACCTCTGCTCCTTGGTTGATGAGATTGAGAGCCATCTGGGAATCCCCCTTGATAGCTGCCATGTGAAGTGCAGTCTCTCCCCTCTCATTGCGTTTGTTGACCTTATTCTTCACTCCACCTGAGCTGTTTGGTGTGGTTGGGTTGTGAGAGTTCTTTGACTGAGGTGTTTGGACTGGTACTGCATTGAGAAGAAAAAAAGGAGAACAATTGTGATTAGTGAAGAATCTATGTGTATTATGTCTTCATTATATACAGGTACAAAATTGTAAATTTAGAGCAAAATTCATACATATTAAAACCATAATACCCTGAAAATTCATGTTCAAGGCAAGAAATTATTTATCTTAATACAAATTAACTTTTCTAGTCCTTATTTACTGTAAGTATGAATTGCCGCAAGCTTTGTTGCGCACAACCAGAAATGATTGAATATAAAAACGAGTCTCAAGTACAATCAGCATTGAATACAGATACAGAGTGTCATACTAACTAGATAATGTTCAAGAGTACAAATAAATGTTCTTTGCCAAAAAATTTTGGTAGAAAATGTGTACTGGCTGAGTAATGAGCATAAAAAGATAAGGAAATCAAGGTTAGTAGCCCTGACACCATTTGTGCAGTCCCATATACATCTTTCTGTGTACAGTGCTTGTTACTTTACTAAGACTGGGTCAAATTTATTATGATTTTGATGACTCCAGAACCTTGCAGTACACCACTACTTACATGTACATGCTACATGATCAACTTTTTCTGATCCATCCTACATGTACACCTTTTCTTTCACAATGCAATGGCATGACCAGAACTCTTTATCTTTTAACATTAATGTAATGGCAGGTCAAGAGAAGACCAATAAAATATAACAATTATTCCTCTCATGGACATAATATGACCCCCCCCCTCCCCTTGTAACAGAAAAAATGTTTGAAAAATTAAAAAATTAATCAAAGTAATTATTTGATAAATATAGCAATATCAACTTACCTGGATTACTGTTTTCTTCATTGGCTGTCATCTGCATGAGGAGAGCAAGCTGCTGACGTTCAGATAGAGGGATGGTCCTACCCGGTGTACCTAGCAGGGTGGGGCTACCGGGTTGAGAACCAGGCTTCTTACGCTTAGGGGCAGGCTTACTTGCCTTCTTGTCTGCTAGATGGATGAAGAAAAAGAAGAAGAAAAGAAAGTGTGGTTAATATCGCTGCCTGAATAATCATTGTTCATTACATGTATGTATTCACTTGTATATGGCAGTCTAGGGGTTTCCCCCTGATGGTGCAGCCAGGGTGTACATGTGCATCGGAAGCACAACAAATATATACATCATCAGAGATGTCAGAAAGGGATTTTTTTTTGTGGGGGGGGGGGGGGGGGGGGGGGGGGGGGGGGGGGGTGCCCCCCCCCCCCCCCCCCCCCCCCCCCCAAAGAATGTTGCAATG
>BEXV01000129.1:69092-105285 GCA_003118195.1 Hemicentrotus pulcherrimus
ACCCTTCATTTCATTACTGTACCACTGTCCTGTAGGCCTACATGTATATCATATTACAACGGTTGTACATTATGCTACAACTTTGTACAAGTGCGAAGTTTACAAGTAAAAGGCAACTGAAACACTTTATCCATAGATAGCCTATATGTGCACATAAATGTTCAGCACATGTACAAATGTATACATGTAGGATAAAAAGGATAGAAAACAAGTGAATTAACAACAGATTTGTAGGCTACATTAAATAACTGAATTATTCATAGTTCATACCCCTTGTTTATTTGATGTTTTTCTAAGGTGGACAGGAACAGGGAATAATTTTCCTGGTATCGCATCGCAATTTGCTATGCATTTTTGCATGACTGCTATACAAAATATCTTTTGTGTAGCAGTTTTCTATTTATCCATCGGCTGAAATTGCTAATCAAAAAATTTGAGGAAAATTATTCCCTGAGGTAGAATTAAGGCCTTTGTTGAATACATCTACAATACATGTAGGCTTTAACATGTCACACTCTCAAGAAACAAAAATTTAAAAAAAAATCAGTTTTTCACATACCTGTACTTTAAAAATTACAAAACTTGGTAAGGGTATGATGAATTTACAATGTAGTTGTTAACTGTATGTACATGTATGTTACCAAATACACTCAAACTAAATGCACTTTGCCATCACCATCATAACAGTCATAACTTGCACATGCAGGTTAATACATGTAATGTGAAACATTTGTACACATGTACACATTTTTCGTTTCTATTTAAAAGTACAGCACAACAACACATCAAGCCGAGAATTTTTAAGATTGTTATTTCCTATTTAACTGTAACTGCAAAGTGGTAAATAACGCCAATAAACAGTGACATTGAACACCAGGACATGGCTAACTGCCAAGTATTCTGAATGTTTTGTTCCAAGTTGATGAGTAATATGAGGTAATGTCACATTTCAGGATTGTAAGGATCAGGTTGATATAAACTTTGTTGGTGCTGTGGTTCAAATCTGTCCCAGCAATAAATCAGATACACCTGCAGTACAGCCAGAGCTACATGCAGCCCAATGGTGCACCATGCCAAATTGAGCTGACCTATCAATGACCTCCTGTAAGGGATGGTCTAAACATATCAGTCATCAAGTATCCCATTCATTTGCACAATGTAGGGTTTTATAGGATTGTATAGCTTATTTGTTTATGATTATGTGATTCATGTGCATATCAAGAATGGAGTTTGAATTTTCATGTGTCCATGAACAGATTTATAGATAGGAAGTCTTTTCTATGGATCTGTCATGTATTCAAAAATGCACACCAACCAGTGTAGTAGTAGGAACTCCATATGTAATGCAGTACCGGTAGTACTGGTACACATGCAGGTCCACACATACATTGACCATGTAGAATACACATACACTGTAGGCCTGACTTGTCTGTGAGGGGAAGGCCGTTCCTACATTGCAAGCCATAAGCTATAAAATTCATAGTTTTCTATTCATCGTTTGCATTCCGAGGCCGTCGCTGAAACTGGAATAAAATTATGAGAGAATGTTTGTTCCAAGCTGATATCCACAGATTTGGAAAGTAACGTTAAATACAAACACATTAGGAAGGACAAACTTTAGATCACTGGCTAGAGACTCATTTTCTTTTCCATTTTCTAAGCAACTGCATTTTGTGGAACATATTTTCGATTTTTAATTTACAATTGTGAGGCCCCAGGTATTTCATTGAAGAGGAAAAGTAATCTATGTATGATAGATATTGGCATAAAACCTGTTTTCTTTATTTACAACAATATTTGTCACCAATATATATGTATATGCAATTCTGCATACTTGCTCTGCAAGAAGGTAATAATCCCTGCATACCTGGTTCGCGATGCGAGTCCTGCATGGGCACTTATGTCATTTGGCAAGACATTAATCTACATTTGCTACTCTCTACCCAGGTTAAATGGGGACCTGCAGGGAGGGATTCCTTGAATGATGTGAGCACCAAAATCGGTGGCTAGCTAGCAGAACCGGGACAGCATTGGAGTACCACGAGTGCCCTTTGCCTGGTGGATATGTGCACTAGCTGTCAAAATATACAACATCAGTATTATTGTAGCTTTTAAAATTCAGTATAAATACCAGAATAGTAAGGGAGTCAAGGGTCAACTTGGTCTCACAGTTGCACCCATCTCCAAAAATACATCGGATAAAGCATGCATTATTATTATGTGATTACTGAATTTCAGATGTCAAAATCGAATGCATAATCAATGATCATTGTTTGATTTTCCATACTGATCTTGGACAGATAGATTGGAAGCATTCATGTACACCGAATTACAGTAAAGGCCTCTTTGTATTGCATAAGCCTATACCCCCACTGGTGCAGTACAATCAAGTGCCCAAATCAATGAACAGAGACGAATGTTGACAGAACTATGGAGGGAAAAACAAACAGAGAGCTCCAGTATTTTGTTGCTCCGCTGTGGTCCTTTATTTGTCTTTTCCTCCCACACATCTCTTCTCTACTGTACTAATCAGAGTATGATTAATACAGGGACAGATTCTAAACAGCGAGAGAGATAATGAGTTTTTCTCATGGGCTCTCCTTTATCTACAGTTTTTCTGTATGTAATCTAGAGTAATCTCAAAATAATGGTCACATGGGACATTTAAATAAAATCGAAACGCATTTTCATTTCCTTATTGGAATTCATCAATACCGTGACACCATACATTTATTTAGGAACATTTACTTCTGCTTGTGAAGTTACCCAATAATAACGTGAAATATAGTACACTTTCCATTCAAATTTAATTGCTCTGCAAATTAATATTCTACCTAACAGAAAAAATATGCTGTATTCATTCCAAATCCAATGAAAATGAAGAGAACAAATTTCTCAATTTCCCACTGCCTGAGGTAATTGCTTTTCTTCATCATTTACAAATTTGGCACTACATATTAAATTATCAAACTAATTAATTAAAAATTGCGAAAGCATACATAGCTACATGTAGCATACATAGCTACATGTAGACTACATGTAATCACATACACTGCAAATGCACCAGTACACAAATATGGCACTGGCTTATTGTACACTGTATGAATCACTTCTTATGTTGGTTTTTTTTCTTTCCTGTTTGTTCAATTCTCCCCCCCCCCCATTTTTCCCCCTTTTATGACCTACAGATGTCATGAAAAGGTCATAATTTACTAAGTTATATGCACTTGTTGCTTAAATTTAAAGCCAAATAATGACATTCTTGAGCTTTTGATAATAAGAAATGCTTGCTACATACATTATATAGGCTGTGAACATAACTTGTATGGTTTCTTAGTTTCTTTCCTTACCAAATGTATCAATCCCTCTGAATAATAAGTGCATATCTATTTAAAAAATGAAACAAACTTATAATATGACATAAATGTACTTCAATTTATGAGATAAGCCAGCACTAGATTGACCAGTCCTTGTAGAATTCCTTTTGAAAGGGACAGAGAGGACCATATGGTCCTATAAGAATTACTTGATGAGAAAACAAGATTACAAGTTTACAGCTCAAGTAATTGAGCTAGTTAATATGAAAAAAGTACATGGACATTGTTCATGTTTCTTTAACCTTTTCCATTCTGTCATGTTATTCACACAAGACAAAGGGTTCCACTGAAATAGGATCTATATAGGATGGGTTATGTAACAGGTATTCAAACTTCCATCTCCTGGGGGATAGGAGGTGCACAAAAGATCTGAGAGCTTCTATAGAAATGCTAGGCAATAGCACAATAATGAGTGTGCCCCTCCATCCATGGTGTGACGAAGAAAGCCACTGTGGTGGGGATGACGTGGAACACTTCCAAATCCGTAATCATACCAGCAACAATGACTCAAGATTTGAGAAAATTACTAATTATCACTTGTACTCGTGCAGAAGAAAAGACATGGACACTTCCATGTTCCTAAGAGTGACGTCACATGCCTACCAATGAAGCCACTTATAAACAATGTCCATTTACAACTCTTATTTGTAAATGACTTGAACATTGACGGCATAGAAGATATATCACATCATTTTGTAATGAAAACATGCTATGAAGAAAAATGGGCCTAATATACTAAAAATGGGTTTATCTACATGTACAGTGTATGAGCAAAAAGCCTTGAAAAATACTGAAGAAAACAAAATTAGGATTCACACCACAAATCCATTCATGCCATTCACTAATGACTACACAAAAAATTCATACACATCTTTATTGAATATTTTAGCAACAACATACATGTACATGTAAGCTTGCACACAGGTACATGTATACCGGTAGGCCTAAGTGTTGCACTGTGGTAACTCTTTGCCTACACAAAGGTAGAGGGAAAAAAAACCTTCCAATTTTCAACATGATTTTGAAAATTATTCAGAAAAGCTCAAAAAGCCAATAAAAAGACAACAAAAGAAACAATTGCTCAAAGGTACAGCATTCCCAATTCCTTACTCCCCCTTCCATCCCTCTCTTAAAAAAAAAGATCACTCATTAAAATGTACTAGCAGTTTCAAGAATAAAATTTAATTTGCCTGTTAATGTGTTTAGTTCTCTCTCTTTTTTTCTCTCCCTAACCTTGACATAGAGAAGAGCTCCATGTAAGTTAAAATATTGCTTCTTTTCCTTCTCATCTTTTGCTGGAAGTTGTGTAAAATGGTTCTTTCCTGTAGCTCGGAGATGAATCACTCCTTTGCAGCATGTGCGAGCATGGAGTATTTTGAAACTTGACTTCCTGATTCAATCAGCAGAATCGGCTTAATCATACAAAACCTTTCATCACATATATCCAAGACGGTACTTTTTCCTCTTTTTTTGGTGTCTTCAAGCTTGCTACAGATAACAACAAATTATCCCATTAGCAGGGATGAACAAGACCAATTCATTTTGCTATGTTCGATTTAATTTGAACACATTGTGAGCAATAATTGTGGGAATTAAGGCAGGAGCAATTTGACATGCAACAAAATCTAGTATTGATTTATATCCATTCTTTAGATCTTTGATTCACCAAGTAAATAACTTTGAATATCAGAAGCCATAAAATCCCTACAACGCTGATTCAAGTACAGAGTACATAGTGTAGTCCGCCCCCCCCCCCTCTCTCTCTCGATCTCTCGATCTCTGTCTCTCTCCCTTTTTATGGACATGTGAATATATGTAGACTGACATAATATGTGAAATTGCCACATACTTCAGTCTATCACATTTGAGAAGAATCATCACAGCAACAAGTAAATTTTGTTCTTCAAGCAAGAATAAAAAGAGTTTAAGATTACTTTATGACTTAAAGGTACTATGTCCCATTTGCAGGCCAAAAAATGAAAAAGTTAAATTCCAACTGCATTTGAAAGATAATACTAATTTAGAACTTCCCTGAAAAAGGTGGGGCTTGAAAATGTCTTCAAGTGGGAAAATAACGACTAATAGTGGTCAAATCGACTTTAGAGCTATAGAGCCCAAAAAGTAATAGTCTTGATTTTCAGACAATTGTACCGAATGGTCATACGTTTTATGCTGCGCAAAGATTCAATCAGTTTAATCTTGGCCATCACAAGAAGTGGGTTATTGATGTAGACAAATCCTCATGTACCATTTACAACTCTTTTTATGTATGTTATTACCAAAGAAGAAAAAAGCCAGTCAGTCACTCAATAGTGTCTGACAGTGAAGTCTAGCAAGTAAACAGGTTTCCTTGCAAAATTTGAATAAGAGGACACTGCTAAAACGTTTAAATTTCACAGATAGGACATACATGACATATTCGTAATTCCTGCAAGGTTCTACAGCATGTGAGGTTGGCTTGCAAAAGCCTGAAAGGGACATTGTACCTTTAAAATATTAAGCAAATCATTTTCAGCAGCCCCAATTCCTTTACAATACTGTGTGCATATGCAGTTATATTGTCATTCTCATATTTCTACCAGAAAATCCCAGAGAAAAAGGTTTGAAATTTATCTACACCCGTAATCAATTTTCAAAAATCCTCAAATTCAATAAGTCATACACTGTATTTATATTTTTTAAAAGAAAAGAGTATGGATACAAAATAGATGAAGTTCCTTGATTAAATGATCAATACAATTTCAGTTGCTTCAAATTAGAAAATCATTTTGTAAGACATGTAGCATGGACATGTTGATATCAAGTGATAAAACAGAGATTGGAGCTTCTCGTAATAATAGTACAGTAAACAATTAATGGTTCTGATTGGGATTTTTTTTGTGCAGTAATGCCAATGGTTATAATGACATACGATGTAGGGCGACATCAACACGAGATGAATTTCTAAAATAAAATACAAAAAACTAATATATTTGTATAATGAAATAGGGCGTTCAAAATCTATCAAAAAATATGCAATCAACCAAATCATGATCTCTACATAAGGTTGACAAATGATCAAAATTAAAAATAAAATACATACATCATAGATGTAATAGATCCCAGATCGAAATTGATGAGCAAAAATAAAATCATTTCTGTAAATTAAATAGTGAATAATGCTAATAACCATTCTCAAAGATAATGTAGGACATACATGTGGTTAATCAATCTCTTATTAGAAATAAATCAATAAAAGTTGTCTAATATTGATGGTAATTAAAAATTAAAACAACTCACAATTCAATCAATCATAAAGACATGAACAAATATCAAATTCTGTTTACGAAAAATTTAAGAAAACGTAAGAAAAAAGGCAATTAAATCCCAATTTGTGTACAATATAATAGAGATGACCTCCAGGTTATTGAAATTAATTGTCTTACCTTTTTAGACACGCTGGTTCAGATGCTTTGAAATATTACCTCCCCTTGTTCCCTCACTGCACATCACACCACATTTGAAATGAAATGCAAGGAGACTAGCAGAGACTGTTACTACCAATGCACTGTGTGTGTGGTGAGAGCCTGAGAGTATCGCACACACACACCCACACACACACACACACACAAAATACACACACTCACATGTTACATGCAACAGCACTGAGTCATTGGCAGTGTGCAGTCTTTCCTTCTTTCGTTCATTCCATTGGGCTTCAGGCCTCTCTTTTTCCTGGCTTGCTAATAATAATCCGCACAACATGTGACCTATTCAGCGCTGTGTATATACCCCTCTGTACCAGTGTGTCTTGCATCACTACACACAGTCAAGCATTGCACTGACCTGACGAGAAGAGATGGATAGAATAAAAGAAAGAAAGACAAAATAGGGGGAAAAAACCCATCACCCATGCAACTCCAGGAGAGCTGCTCTATTATCATAATGACATACAGTTGTGTGTCTAGATTCGTGTGCAGGTGAATGGGTGTGTTTGTGAGGAAGATAGACAAAAAGAGGGAGAGATGGAGAGAAAAGATAGACCCATAGACAGAAAGCCTTTTGTTATTGACAAAACCACAATCTTTTGTTCCCTCAGATAAAGGACCTAGGGGACTTCGGACTTTGTAGATGGGATCAATTGTCATCAAAAGATATAAATGAGATAGGGCATGCTGTTGTGTTAGTAAAATACTGTAGGGATGTTTTATTCTATTCAAGGATGATGGTTTTACTTACATGATGCAATGATATCAGAGTACAAAGAGAGTTTTGACTTCTGGTAAAGATCAACTTTCTCATAATGTGTGTGTTTTGTTTGGGAAAATATAATAAATAAATAACACTGAAAAGGATTGCTCTGCAAATGCTCACATACATGTACTCAAAAAAGGCAATTTAAATTTAAAAGCGGCTACTTTAAAAAAACGTTCTTTCATCATTTATCATTTTAAAAATTCTGCTCAATGATTGACGTTACATAGGCTCACAATAAAAACCAAAAAGACTGGTGAATGGGGATCTATGAACTATATTTAAAATGAGAGGTTGAAGGGTACCGGTTTTAACTTCACAGACAATCAAATAATTACCAACCAGCACAAATCAAAGGGTTACAGTCCTAATCTGCTAGAATAAATGAATGCTAATAATAGTAAAACAACATGCTGTACCTTGAGTCAATATAGGCCTACACATTTTAAAGCAACATAAAGCGTATGCTCTAATGTTGGTCAGATGAAAAGAAAGGTAAAGACTGTAAAACAATTCATGAGGGGACATTCTTTGAAACAGATAAATCATGTGCAATACAGACCCTACATGTAATGATAATATACATGCATGCAGGCCTACCTGTAATTATCTGGTTATATGAGCCATCAGAAAGTAAGCTTACGGACCCTTAATGTAGGATATCTGGATGTCAGTTTAAGAAAAAGAAAGAAAGAGAATCTGACTAAATTTTGATCACCCTCAATGTAAGCGTATATTATATGCATTATAAGACTGCAGCGTGCAACACAGTGTAAGTCCATGGAGACTGTTGTCTGTAGTTTAGACCAATATGCCAGCGGCTAACAACTGTCAGCCATATTGGCAATGTTTTTAAAGATTGAGAATTTGTTTTTCTGAATACAGCAGAACAATCATAACTCATCTTTTGGATATTAATGACTAATTTATGCTTTGTTTTTCATCTTTGTGTCACCTAGACTGGTAATCGATCTATTCTTGGCAAGGGAAAGTAATTTCCAATGTGCTAATAAAAAATAAATACAATCCTGAAACTTGAAAGGGGACGCAAATTCCTTAGTTATGAGTTACAAATAACTCATGGATTTTTTATGCACAGTAACCATTGTGGTAATAGAAAAACAAAGTCTGCTTAAACTCAAATTCATAAAAACATGGCACGTATGCGTATATCATAGGCCTACAAAAACCTAGGCATACACCCCCCCCCTATATTGTTATCACAAGAAGGAAACATGTCATTTTCCCCTCATCAAATTATGTAGGCTATTAAACACTAGCAGGAAAACATCATTATATCATGGACATGGGAGTTTCCCTGATTATATTTTCACATCAGCCATTGATTTATTACAACAGTGATCATGACGACCTATCCCTTTTCAACCCTTGCATTTAATCAAAACCAAACATATATTTTATCCATTGCTGATACCTGCCCAAAAACGTGACACACCTTCTATAATGAATTCATTTCATCATTATTGTATATGCTTGCAACATGATAGTGACAACAGCCATTACAACAACAAAAACACCACTTTGCACATACATCATATTATACCACGTGCATGGTCTGTGCAGTATTCATATCTCACACAACAACAGAATATGCGAGTGCATGTAGAAAGAAGGCTGTGGTGAATTTGCTTATTTAGCTTTAGGGCATACTGTAACCTCCTACATGTCAGGCCTCTCTGAATTATAAATCCTCCCTGTGCCCCCCTACTGGCAAGAGGCCATGTATGCTCTACATGGAATGCGGATATCTGGAAAAGCGCTGCGTGTACAGGTTAGGTTATCGAGCTAGACAGGCAGGGCCATGGCATCAGGTTTTCTCTCTCTCTCTATTTTTTTTTCTTTTTCTCTCCCTCTCCCTCTTTAATATTTATATCCAGCCAAGTTTGGGATTTAAAGGGAATCAAGATACAAACCACATCCTCAATTTAAACCTGATATGAAGGTAGTACATGCCTACACTTTTGAGATGATTTTGTTGTTGTTGTAGATGTGACCTTCGATGATGACCAGCAAATCAACAGTTCTCTGAGAACTATCAGAAGTCAAAGAAAGACTGTTCTGCTCATGACTGATGATAAAAAATCCTTGATGAAACAATTTGTCATGAAATACATGTACTTATCATTTATAGGATTTCTGAGAAACATATGTAATGTACGCCAAAGTGTATGAAATACAGCTCAACAGGCAGACAGTGTAGCTGATTTGTCCTAAATGAAATAGGATTAGACCCCGTTATCACTCACTTTGAAAGTGGTCTTAGTTAGACCGCTCCAGAGGAACGGGTCTTGAGGAACGGTTTGCGAGCGTTCACACTCCGAGCAGTATTTTATAGCTAAAACTACTCCACGAGTCAAAGTGGTCTTGTTGCTATAGTATGGCAGCTCAGGTCAGCAGGTCAAATTTTTCGCGCGCAGAATACAAACCGCATGTACCGTACTACATGTTTCACACCGAAGGTCACTAGCTCACTTCCATTTAAAGTACGCTTTCCGTTCACATTGCACGTTAGAGCGCTCCAAACCGCTCTTAAATAATAAGACCCGCTCCTCAAGACCACTTCCTGGACCACTTTGACCGTTCTCACTCACCTAAGAACCGCTCTTGAGGAACGGGTCTTAGTTAGAGCGCTCCAGAGCGCTCCAACAAAGTGAGTGAGAACGGGGTCTTAGACTTACAATCGTTGGTAGTTTGAGAGAAATACTTAACATACTCTAGAAACCAATATAAATGCTTCCAAGGCCACAGAACTGTACTATTACGAATATGACCCTCAGCTAAATTTGTGTCTTTTTTTTTTTATAATGAGACAAACAATGAAGGGATATTTCCAGTTTCAGTTTCTGTCAATGCATGTAATGTAAGCCTACGGTGATTGATAGCCATCTAAATAAAACAAATCTTTAATAGCAGAAATTGCTCAAATTCTTTAATATTTTCCTTCAACATAACTTGCCTAGATGCTTAATGCTTCATGGGAAATTGGAAAACACTAAAATGCCACTTGACAAACAAACAAAATTGAGAATCTAATATTGTGCTTTTCTCAAGAAAAAAATATGATGACATCAAATGATAGACAACATATGTCCAAACAGCTTTTCTCATGAATCTAAATAAATAGTGGCACATCTACAACATCAAAGCCATGGCATGCAATGCCTACACATTATACATATCAGCAAATAAAAGCTATTGAGAAAAAAAATCAAGATCATCAAGGATTAACAAATTTGATAACATCATTTCTTTTCTCATTTTAAAACTAATGACAACTGTTTAGAAACCCATGAATGATATATTTTTTGAAACCAAGTAGTTTCCATTGTAGGTTGAAATATACACTGTACACAGGCACAGCGGAGCACCCCAATTTGCATATCATTAGCGGCCCGTTCTATTTGAATAACCAACGGACATCTGCGTGAATCCGAACATGTGTGTGCTAGAATGTCAAATCTTAAAATTCGCATTGCGCCTTTATTACTGCCAATATCGCTTTAAAACTTTCCATACAAACTAAAATTATCATGAATTTGATGTCAGTGAAATAAATATGAAATTCCATGGAATAACACTCGAGATATTAATGTATTTTGAGCTTCACCCCTCGAAAAACACGACGTCTACTTTTCGATGACTTGACCCTATCCAGCAATGCACGAAGTGGAAACTTAGTATGAATATTCATGAGGGTTGAATCCATACATGGGCGAAATTTTCGCTTCTCCAGTGTATTTTTTATAGTTATAACGTTCTTTTTCATAGGGCTTCATTTGTAAAAGTTGTAGTCAGCGAACTCATTGAACATGCACGTCTTTCATCTCAGCGATGTACTGCGCATGCGTCTCAGGGCCCAGTGCAGGCAGGCCAGATCGAAACAGCTGAGCCATTAGCGTGCACGTGTGCATTCGGCTGGCAAGACATGCATTTATAGCCAACACACACGCGAGTTTCAAACGTAACACACATTTGAAGGTATGGGACTGGTCATACAATTTTGAGACAACTTTTGTTTGATGAGAGTCGGACATTGGGGTATGTTTTTCTCTGACTCGACCCTATCCAGCAACTATAAAGAGAGATATTTCACAAGGATTGAGATTATTAAATTTGCTTTCTGGTCATACGAAGCAATTCTTTTCCGCTTTAGAAAAAATGGTGAATTTTACGGTGATTTCGTATCTCATTTTGTTCGTTCTTTTTCGCCAAATTATCCCTTAAATTTCACATTTTCGGTGCATCAACAACTCTTTTCATAGACATGAGTGTCTTGCAAATTTATTAAATTCTCGATTTAGAAGCTTTGATTGCTGATATTCATCACATTAATGAAGAATTTGCCTTCGAAATTTGTTTACTTTTTTTCGCATCAAGCGGTACACAATTATTTATTTTATGCAAATGATGTTTACTGGACGAGAGTCGATCGCACGGTAATTGGGGTGCTCCACTGTGCCTGTACATTGAAGGTCTACCATCTGTACACACATTGCAGGAATACTTCTTCATATGTTGCACTCGAGGCCTTTCACACAAAGCAAATTATATAAAAACANTACATTGAAGGTCTACCATCTGTACACACATTGCAGGAATACTTCTTCATATGTTGCACTCGAGGCCTTTCACACAAAGCAAATTATATAAAAACACATACAACTACTATATAACAAAGGGGAGGAAATATGATACTATAGGCTGCAGAAGGATTAAAGTCTATAGATCTAAAGTGTATTTATTTGGTGGAAAGAGTGTAGGTCTGTACAATTCTCATAATTTACAACATTTATATGGCAAATCAACCCCATTTTACTATCAAGTTATAATAAAATATGTTCGTACAGTCTTCTAGCTTGCATTGTCCGGTGTGGATAAGGAAATGCTCCAAGAAACACAGAACATTTGAGAAATTTACTGCACCATCACTCAAACTTATAGCAATCGCTTCTAAATTGTGGGGGCAAATTGGAAAGTGATGCAAGAAAAGTGATGCCTTGCATGTTTGCTTGATGGACCGCTGCCTGAATTAAAAATAGAAAATGACAAAATCAAAGGATCTGGAAACATTATGCGCATGCCATTAAAGATTCATCTATGTACAGCAAACCAGGCGGTACCAATAAGCACCTACAGATATCACATACTCATACCCTGCACCTCATTATATTCTGTCAAAGTTTCACTCACTAATTCGAAACAAAAGCATTACAGCAGTAAATTTCCACATGTTTTTCCACATGCATCGTACAACATGCAGACTTATGGTACCTAGAGATGCACATTACAAGATTTCCATACGATACCCTGGTGTTGAAATTCTTTCTGTTCTTCTTGCGGTGGGTGTGGTTTATTATTTAGATTGATAAATGACTTTTTCCTACGATTTCCTATTCCAAAACAAATATAGCCATGGTCTGTTAATGTTCATAGGCTGTTAGCTTTATACATTATAATTGTCCAGGGATGTCTAGGATAATGGGAAACCATCTGAGATTGTGTATACTAAAATAATGTTACACACTTATGTACATGTGAATAAATTACAGCAAGATGCCAAGGGTTTCAATGGGAAATTAAAAAAAAGGAAAAAAATATGAATGGTTTGATTCTTTTCCTTCACTTTGATGGGATGGTCTTAATTGAATTTAATCTCTTGCATGAAATTGAGATACATTCACATGACATTCCCCTCCCCCCTTTGATTGCTGAGAAAGCAAAGCTTCTAAGCTAATATTTAAGGTCACACAATGCATGAGTGGTCGCTTTAAAAACGTTGCCATATGGAGCTAACTTTGCCCTGAGTGCCATGATCAACTGCCATTACCACATGTAGTCATATAGCATGTCAGGGATCGCCTTCAACTTTCATATAACAGCCTCCTATTCAGGGATCAACATCTGCAATTTTATTAGCGTCTCTCAGATCATTTTCTTAAAGACCCTATCAGATGAAAATTCAACTGTTTATCAGTGGAAAGCTGAATGAACATAGAATACAAATGTAAAGGAATTCAAAAATATTTTCCCTTTCAGTATTGCATAAAAGCGAATCAAAACCTTATTTTCTGCACCTCTCCAAGTTACAGTGACGACATAACATGTGCACCGATCGGCTCGCCTATATAGCTGAGGCGATGAGCCGTGCTTAATTAATGCAAAGTCATTGTGAATATGCGTACTCCACATAAGATGATGTCATCAATTCAACTCCCGATTTTCAAAGTTTTAGATTTCGAGTTTTCAGAGAGCTGTTACTCGTCTGACAGGCACTAAAGTAGCATATAAATGGTATTAGTGTATTCTATGGCTTGTTAGCTTTCCTTTTATATATAATTCATCTATTTCATTTTTCACTTCGGACAGGGTCTTTAAGTTGTTTAATTTTTCCAATACTGAAAAGAGGTTATGTCGAAAGATGGAATTCATAAGACAATTGTGAGACACATGTACAACACACACACACACACACACACACACAAATATGAAATGTTGTCACATGTACAGTTTCCTAAAATGCTAAACCCTACAGTGTATCCAACACGTAGCAAGCGTATTTGGCCTATTTTTGAAAGAAAAGAGGAATCTGAAAATGATGTGAGCATATGACTAGGCCTGTAACTGGAGAGGATCTACAATGATTTATGAGAAGAGACATTTTATTTTTTTGTTTACCCTTCACTACATCAGTTTGCACTGTGGACTGTGGTGAGGGTTTTGGCTCCCTGCTTGCCAACCACACCCCTTCACATGGCCAGAACATACTACACATGTATGAAGAAAACTATGGATGGTCTCGTAACGATATCCTTCCCCAAGTCATTATCATTTGACCGAGGCCTACTCTAAAATGGTGCCCAAGTCCTCTTTGCCAGAGTAATACCAAACATAGTGTTCACTATAAGGCTATGAATTTGTTCAAAATAGGGACATCCAAGTAACTGACAACCTGCGATACTGACAAAGTTGGTCTATGAACTCTCATACATTTTTTTGGAAGTCTCATAATGTATGAAAGTCTTCTGGACTTTTAGCCACCAAAATCTATTTTCCAAAACCTTTGAACAAAAGAAGTACTTAAAAAAAAAAAGGGGGGGGGCAGGAAGGCCTTTCATTTATCTGCGAGATGCAGCTGAATGTGTAAGATCATTAATGTAAATTTTTAAAAAACAGTAGAGGACCTAGGATAGAACCTTGTGGTACGCCGTGTAATAGAAGACAAATTGTAGGAATTATTATTATAAACTAAATATTGAGATCTTTCAGAAAGATTACTTTCGAACCAAGGTGACAGACAAATTTGAGTGTTGTTCTAGTTTCCGAGTGTTGTTCTAGTTTCCGAGTGGTGATTCAACACACCAATTCCTGAGATGGGAGACAGGCATAGCGCCAGGTGGAGGGGAATAAATTGAAACTTAAAAAAAAAAGCGGCAAAAAAGGTGCGGTTTATACACCGTTAATTATGGTACATAAAATGGCATCCGTCCATTATTTTGTTGCTGCTTATAACTTTTTGGTGTGGCTTTTGGCTGCCTTATGTTAGTCAAGAACATAGACATTCAGACAGAGGGGTCTACTTTGACATTTTGTTCAACTTGTCTAACTCTTGTTAATCTGAGACAAAGCAAAAGTATTACATGTTGAAAGGGTTTTAAAATGTATGGAAAAGTACCCATAGGCCTCATGTAGAGACAGTACTAGTGAAGGCTTGCAGGTCTACCTGATCCGACAACTGACGGGTCGTGTAACCGTAGAGAATGAACATAAGGGAGAAGATTCACATGCCTCGACGGTAATTGAACCATCCTGTGTAGACAGCACTGTAGATTGAATCATCCACTCACTGCCATCTGTCCATCATACCAGTTATTCATTTCATAATCATCATCATAGTCCAGGGGAGCAAACCAGAGAAAGAGATCCATAAATGGACACTGGTTGTGGATTATGACTTCAATAAAACCTTGAACCGGGAATATGGTGGAAGTGGTTTCCTTGAAACACAAGCCATATTGCAAAGAAAAGTTAAAGAGATTATAAACAACTTGCCTCCCCTGTGATACAGAAATACACTGCCTTGACACAAAAGGGTCTGTTTTGCATCATTGATTCATTATACTCAACTTTATGGCTACCATTAATCAACCATAGACATATTGTAGACACTTAAGATTGTTTACTTGAAGTGTCAACCTCCTAACAACGTTTCTTGATATATGAGCTATTAAAAACACACTGCACATGGATTATCCACTGGCCAAAAGCTTCTGGGAACTTTAAAAGATGGATTCTTTGGTTAAGCTTTTAATCCTCTCACATCCTCATCATTCAGGATTACAATGCTACATCACTTAAAAGATAAAAATCCCCCACAGTGACACATCAACAAACAAACACTATCAGATAGCCAGACTAATGGGCATAACATAAAAAGCATTGAACTTGTGAAGCAGGAAAGACAGTAAGCCCCTAGCTGGCTTCTGAGAATACAATTATTCACACTTGGGAATTGGAGCAGAACAACAGGTCTTATTTTTAGTCAACATGTAAATTGCTGAGTCATTTTCATTATAACTATCATCATAAAAAACCACAGGTACTTATATTTTTCATATAGTTTCGGTTCCTCTCCTCTGAATATATGTTTTCCAAATTCTGTGAAAAGGGCAATGACTGTAAAAAAAAATGCTCACATTATCATATAATCCATTTGCTCACAAGCTAAGGGCAATTACCAACATTGTATCCGGCATACCAACATTCAAACTTGAAGATAATATAAGTATGTAGTCAACACATGATGGTACAATTTAACAAGTATTGGGCAAATTTTTCTTGAACATGTATACAAGAATGCTTGCAGCAGTAATACATTTAATCTTTTCTTGGGCAAACATGCAATGTAAATGGCAGAAACAGGGGCAGCATCACTATTATTAATAGAAGTTCAAGCAAGTACATGAAAAATTGGAGGACCTACCAATCATGCTCCAAGTTTGTTTGTAGACCATATATGCTGTTTATACAATTATTAAAATTGGCCCAAGTTAGCTGCCTAACCACTTTCTATACATACATGCATTGATTTGAATAGCACTGAAATTATTTAATATCAAATTCTGATAATGATGACAATGATGATGATGATTTTGATAATACTAATAACAATAATAATAATAATATAATACTAGTATTATTATAGCAATACTAATAATGAGTTGATGACAATGATCATAATAATGATAATAATAATAACAACCCTTCTTCTCCCCCCCCCCTTTAATATGGTGCTTTCCAGTTTATAACTGCGATTGTTATTCTTGCAGCTCAAATAATCAAAATATTACCTACAATTAACATTACATCATTTTAATTCATATTATTTAAAAATGCAAATATTCCCATTATCAGAAGCTTATCAAAAATTCCAAATACTAACAAATAATTGGTACATTTCTGTACAGGGGATGGCATTGTGCAATGGCTGGTTACATGTTGAAGCAACTGTAAGAATAGAAACTGAAACTTGTTTTATCTTGAAGTGGAAATCTTGTTTGGCAGAGTTATTAGATGCATCCTAACAATTGTCAATCATAATCATATTGAGATCCTGGTTATGCTTTCTTCTTGGCTAACTTCCTCTTACAGGACATATTCCAATGGTTTTAAAGGTAAAGACCAGTATTGGAAACGCCCCAATTTCAAAAAATGAAATGGAAGCTCTCATTACCAATTATGTGAAAGAATATGTTTTGACTAATACATGATGATAAAAAAATTGCTGGGAAACCGCCTACTAATTCATATATTTGGTAAATTTGTTTCTCTCATGGTCTGTGAGAGATATAGGGTAGTCCCAAATACATCTTTCTGTATATAGTGCTTGTAACTTTATGAAGAATGGGCCAAATTTCTTATCATTTTGATGATTACAGAACCTTGCAGATGCTAGATGCCAGATGATCAACCTTTGCTGATTGATTCCACAAGGTTTCTTTCACAATGCAATCGCATGACCAGAACGGGTCTTTACCTTTAAACTAATAATGGAAACAAATTATGAGCAGTAGGAAATAACACTCTTGATATCAGGAAAAGTTCAGGCTCTGACAAAATTATCTATGCCGTTCTGCAATTTTAGTCTTTCACTGTATATCCAAACATATTATTTGAATACTGACAAATAATCACAACTAAAATCAATTTGAATGTATTTCCTGAAAGCTAACAACCAAATGTATACCTTCAATACAATGATAAAATCAGGATTCAATATTTGACATTGATTAGGTTCAGAGTGGAAGAGGAAAATTTAGGAATAAAATTGAATAATTTTAATTCAAAGAGATGCAAGAGATACACTATACATTTGTAGATCTACGGTTGGTAAAGCAGCGCGAAATATTTCCCTCGTCTTGCTTGAATAATAAATAGGAGTCTTGCATCATTGTGGGTGAAAGAAAGTAACAAAAGGGTATTACCTCACTGTGTATCCCTTTATATGCATCTATTGACAACATATTGACAAATTGATTAGATTTCAACAATACAAGTACAGGCCGGTCTTAAATGAAGTCCCTGTGGGAGGTACTGTTCACACTACCGTACTAACTCAATAAAACACACTGCACTTTATTATTATCATTTCTACATAAAAATGAACATACATATCTAGTGCACACCCCAAGATTTTTCCAACTTCCAAATTGTATGTGGCAGTGTGGACAACTTTCAACATATAAATGGGTTTATAGATATAGCTATACAAATCAAATCAATAGTTTTGAATTTAATTACATGTGTTGAACAAGGAAACATCTAGTAAAACTTGTTAATGACTTACATCATAACTACCTAATCATAACATGTACGTAACAAAAAATGTATACTATTAATATATATGACTGATATTTACATGCCTCTATTTGCTCAACTGGTGCGTTTTCAAAGGAAAGTGCATGATGAACAAATTTTGACGACTACAAAGTCAATCGTAACAAAGTTTGCACAATACATCTCTAGCATTATTAGTTTTTCATATAAAAATACATGTATGTACATGTACATGTAGGCCTACATGCAACATAAAATCTTGTTCCTTTTCTTCTTCAGTTACATCAATTGGTCTCTATATTCTCAAATGCTCCATATTGTGAGTCACACTACATGTACCAGCAATTAAATACAAAATTATTTATCTATCTGACAAAAACACAAACTGACAAAGGCAAATGGAGTGGTTTGAAAATGATCTGTGCATGTATCTCCTTCTGTAAATACGACGAACCAATGCTTAATAATGGTGACACAACATTTGCTCCTGCGACAATTGCTCCGGTCTTTATTTCGTCTAAGATGTAGGGTTAGGGTTAGGGTTTCAATAGGGTTTTAAGTTAGGTTTAGGGTTAGGTTTAGGGTAGGGTATAGTGTTGAATCCAGGGTTGAAGTTACCCATTCGATTAGCGTATGAAATTTACAGAGGAGCAATTGTCGCTGAAGCAAATGTCATGGAATCTTAATAATTCATGAGCATATTTCATTGAAAAGGTTAAGTTATGCCGTCTATTCCCTGTTAGGCCGTTAAGGCAAAGATTTAATCTCGTCTTTGTAAAGATTTGCATAGATATTATTCTTATTATCACATACAGCCGATGATGGAGGCTGAATATAAATAAAAAAGATAAATAACAAATATGGTTTTGCTAATCCTAACATATTTCCCTTTAAAAATTATATAAAACCAAATTCATTTTACATAATATCCCTGAATGAAACCAGGTATCCGGTTTGGATCAATAACAATTAAAGCATACCAATATTGCATCGAGTGGCTTTCATTTTCGTTTACTAGAACTGTTGAGACGATCCCTAACAGTTACACAGGATACAGCCAACTCTAGTAAACAGGAAAGCAGCGGCCTAGCTTGGCTGCGGGTTCCATTATCATCCCTGCTGCTTTATGCACACAAAACATTCAATGCACTTGATGGGCTTCTTGCCAATACACAAGAGCAGTATAGGCTTTTAACATTGCGAAAAGTATGTCTATTCGACTGCAGGGTCTGCTTGCATTATTGACCTTTGCACAGCCATTGCAAATTTGATTTATCTGAATAAATTGGTAGACTATTACCCATGTTTATACCTTCATAAAAAGCCCCTCAACAAGTAAAGAACAAAGGTGTAGAATATGTGTGGGATCAAAATCAATATATGCTTGGGCACTTTTCATCTATTATTCAGTCACCAATATGAGGCCAACAAGAGTGAGAATCTAACCCTCATATGTTTACAAAGCGTTATGGAAAAAATGCCTCTAGTTACATAAAGATTGAAAATAATATTCACCGTAGTAACTACAAAAAAATGTGATTCATTATATGAGAAACATCCAACATATAATATGTAAATTAATCTTGTACTAACTTGTAAGCGTAGGCCTGATCACTATCGAAACAACAACATGATAAAAATTCTGGCTTGTGAATTTGCAACAAATTACAAAGGTAAACATAAGGTAAACACAAAAAAATAATAAATGAATGAAATAGCAAAATAACGTATGGTGAACACAAGACAGTTACTCAATAACACTCCCTTAGTTTTTTCAAACATGATTCATTGTGCACATAAGGTAGGTATGCTTGGAGGTCTACAATGTATTATGATAAATGATATGTGATTCAATAAGAATTGAAAGAATGGGTTTAGAAATCAAAACATATCATCAATAGTAAACAAATACTCTCCTTTCAAATGTCATGATAGATATATATCATTATCAAACATGACATGCAGCCTGATGCAGGCCTTATCTTTCAATTCAGTTTAATTAAATGCATAGTACCAGAGCCCCAGTCCTAAAAAGAGCTGCGATTGATCCAAATCAATCGCAAGTTTGCAGTCTCCTATCTCTTTTCAGTTGCAAATAAGTTGCGATAATGATATCAACTCTTTGTACGACGGGACCCAGGCCTGCATGTACATGTATATGATAGGCCCTGAGTGTACATGTAGGTATAATATCAAAACCTTTCCCTCAATATTATTTGAAAGCCTACACAGTGCAACAAATAATGTCGTCACATGTATCATTAGTTCAGCAGGATAATCAATTGCACATCCACACATTCAAGCGCCATGCCTTTATAATGATTAAATCAACTGTTCTAAATTATATCCAACTACATCTGAGTCACATTTGTGGAACCGAGAGACCTTCATTTTAATTGTCTAATCATATCTGTTTATGATATTAGCGGTATGTCACATAATTTATCTAATCTCATGGCCAAGCCAAATGACAAAGACGCAAGGCCGCACAATAATTGTATGTAATAATATTCAGTCAGAAGTTTGTATTTTCACAAGAGGATTTTTGTAGAATCTAGATGCAATAGCGCACAGGAAAAGGAGTGGGGGGGGGGGGGGACTTTAAAAAAAAATGCTAAATTGTCAGTGTCTGGAAGTGTCCCTGTTCTTTTCACACCGACATACCCAGAAAAGAATTATGATTATTTTCTTGTTTATTTCATCTACACAGTAACAAGAAGAGAACTTATCACCCAGCTTTCTTTCACGAGCCTATCATCAATCAGGATCCTCACAAACAGCTGACCAATATGACAAGGCTTTGATATATTGGACTTGGATGAAGATTCATCTCCTCGACCTGCCAATATCTCAAAATCAAATTTAATCAGATGCTCTCCTTCCACAAAACCCAGGTGTAAAAAGCAAAGAAAATCCCCAGGAGTGATGCAGCAATATTAATCAAATATTCTCCACTATGCGCTGGGCTGCATGAACTGAAAGCAGTTGTGTGAACAAAGCGGCAGGCATGTACACACTCGTCATACCAAATGCCCAAAATAAACTGAATGATTCTAACTAAATATTAGCTTTATGAAACATTAACCTTTTACTGCCACAATACACACAAATAAATAATGAGTTATTAAGACCATAAATTATCAAATGTGCGGAAAGAATGAAGAAAGTTTGAGCGCATTGTAAGTTGGCCTACATGTATCAACATGTACACATGGACCTTCATAATGATCATGGGTGTGATAACAATAATACTAATACACCTGTAGGGCCTATTTGCGCGTGATTTAGTGCTCAAGATGATACCCTACCATATCTAAAACATATATAATCCAAGGATGGTTGAAAAGGGAAAAAAAATGAAATATAGACGACTTAACGACCTAATGTATTTTATGATCTACTATTCATGACTTCTATATTGTGTAATTTGTTTGTCCATAGCATACAAGTTTTGCAATATAAATGAAAAATACACAAAACAATGTACACCGCATATTACCAATAATTTTGTTCAAACTATGAACATACATTGTAAATATGGATCATCATCAAATTTCTCCATCCATTGGCGTGGATTTAAAACTGATATTCTTCAGCAACAACAACAACAAAAACATTGTTACCAGAAGTGAAATATCAATCTCTGAAATATCACGATTGAAATCATATTTCATGTTTATGATAATGTTGTGTATGAACATGAAGTCACAAGCTGGATTAAATGAGGCCTTTTCATAATCCCCCGCCACCATCAAGAAAGAGCTGTTGGCTCAGCTCAGAGTATGAGTCATTCTGCTCGAGTGTGTGTGCATCTCAAGCAGAAGGGCATAACCCAGAATACAAATTCCTTTTTCCATTATAAATGCTGATCACAGCTTGTTTGTCACGACTTATAGCTGTCACAGAGGCATAACTAGTCTCTTATCAAAGCCTTAATATACTTCAGCAACAACAAAATTACTGTGAACATTGTTTCTGAATAAAAAAAATTGAGCATATTATTTTTTTCTTTCTGATAACTGCAAACCATATACCTTCCAACTTGTTTATAATCACAACTGTTTTTGTGTAAAGGGACTATAACAGCTTTTTAAAACTACAATGCTGTGATTTGATTATTTTGCAGGAATGACTTTTAAGTGAATCTTGTCCACTTGCGAGAAATTTCTTGCAAAATGCGTGAAGTGTCAGGTTTTAACAGTACGAGTTAGTACCAATGAATATGGAGTATCAGGGAGAAATTAATAAGCCAAACCTACTCCTGATTTGAGCCTGTTGATATAAATATAAATATAAGAAGTGTCGTAGTCAAGTGATTTGAGCACTTGGTTGTGGTTCGATCCCAAATACGGCACTAATGTCCTTTGGCAAGGCATTAATCTTCATTTGCCACACTCGACCCAGGTGAGGTAAATGGGTACCTAACAGGAATAAATTCCTTGAAATGCTAGAACACTGAAATGTCAGCTAGGCTAAAGCATGGGTAATAATTAGTGCACCTTGAATATAATTTCTAGATAGAAGGCGCTATAGAAATACCTATTATTATCTACCATGTGTGTCATTGTGAAAATTACTTTTTTTGGTCATCACAAGGTCAATGTCAATTTTGAAGCAAACTAACATATTTGGAGTTCTGCAGTATGTCATATGTATGCCACCGTAAAGGAAAAAGAGAAGTCCTGTCTTTATGAACACATTTATTTTCCTTCTCATGACATAATTTTGTCTCTTAAAGGCGGTCGGGTCGGGATCAATACTTACTCCAGTAAAATGCCATTGATCATGATCACATTATCAGTTATTATGCAAACTTGTGAAAATGTACCATGACAATGAGTTATCGCCACATTCTATGATGATAACATCTACTGCAAGAAGAGAACTAAGTATCACTTTTGATCTACGGTTAATGCCCTTCTGGCTCTTAACAGTAGCAATACACATGCCTACATGCATATATGCTTTAGCACTTCAACTACATGGTGTAATGTTAATAGTCCATTTTACTTCTTAATAATGATACTTACATTATGTGTATAAAGTTCATCCTGTATCGCAGCTGACTATGAAGTAGTTTCCTTTTCCTGCACATATCAAATAGAAATGAAAATAAAAATCATTCATAAGTTGGCAGCTTGATTCTGATCATGTGATAAAAACAATATGTAACTGGCAACATTTTGAATAAAACTTTGCTTGGTATATGGGGTAGAAAAGATAAGAAGAAAAAAGTGGAGAAAATACAACGTGACTTTAAATCTAGACTACGTCTATTTCAGGATGGGATAAAGTCTATTCATGTGAGACATGAAAGAAATACAATAGGTACAGATGTTTACATTGTATGTTGCCACAGAGAAATACTTCCTGCATTTAATTCCATCTGCTAATCACCCTCTCTTTCTTTCTCTCTCTCTCCCACTCCGTCCCTTCCCTCCTTCTACCTTTCTTGCCAGCTATCTATCCAATCAATTTATTCCCTTTCAATCTTTCTTTTTCACTCTCATCCTCAATTAAAAATCACTAAATCTCCACATCACCGCACAATCTCTCTAAAAATCTTAAAAAGTAGTGTGCATTAGACCTGAAAATACTTGAAATACAGAAGAAGAAAAAAAATCTTAATCTGATGAACCATAGGCCTGGAAAAAGAAATTATTATTGACAGTCCTTGCCACTCTTTGATAATTACACAACCTAGATTTGTGGATTAGATTATTTGCACATTTGCATTTAAATTAAAGCACAATATCATATTCACAAAATAATGTTTGAACTGCCTGATCAAATTTGCAATAATCGTCGGCCATTTCCAGCGTTTTCTAAATATGTTTGTACAACGAAAGCCATTTGATTTATGATTTTAGGAATATTTCTTATAATAAAAGAACATAAATCTAATATTTGTCTATAAATGGCAATACTACTATCGTCATGAAATAATAGGTTTAATCAAAGAGATACCAGCTATATTTCTGGTATTGGTATCTCTTTGGTTTCATTTCAGACCTACATTGTATCTTATATCATCTTATGATTACATTCTGATTTGAACAGTTAAAAAAAAAGAAGGATAATATGAACGGAGAGGATCTGTTATCCTTCAAATTAATCACAAAGTCACAAAATCCATTCCACCCAAATAATGAAGAAACATAAACTAATTTGAAATCAACAGATTTTGAGTGATATTGATATATTTCCATCTATTTAATGCAACAACATGTATAATAAATTGGTTATGACACAAATACATCAATTTTTTCTCTATCATGCTCAAGTGCAATGATTTATTTTTCCATTCAAAAACAATATCATCAGGCAAACAGAAACAAAAATAGCTCAAGATTCTCCTCACTTGACAGAAGAAGAAGAAGAAGAAGGAGGTAAGAAGCAGAAAAACACCTCGGTAGATATTTGATGGATATCCCCCAGCAACATATAAATGACAGAGACACTGGCCTGCAAAATGCAAAATGAAAATTAGTTTTTCCTGTTTATCTCTGGTTGTGGTCAGGGGACTCAGAGGCAGAGGCTACATGACTCATCATATCATATCTGATGTCTTAAGACCCTGTCTCGTTGCGACTAATTTGGGATATGATGCGAGAGTAGGCTTAGGCGCAAGAGTTGTTATTGTAATGAGCGTACAAACAAGTATAAAATTACTGTAGGTCAATTTCTAATTTGAAGTAATGCGCAAATACATACAGGGAATAATTTTCCTGGTATCGCATCGCAATTTGCTATGCATTTTTGCATGAATGCTATACAAAATATCTTTTATGTAGCAGTTTTCTTCCATAGAAATGTACAGAATTTCATTGAAATATTTATAAAACAATTTGAGGAAAATTATTCCCTGACATACTTGTACTTATTCAATTATTCATACTCAGTCCAGTGAAAAAAAAATACTCAAAAAATTTTGGGGACTACTTTTCGAGCTTGCTTGTATGAAAGTAACACTCACTAATTTGTTTTGCATTGAACTCTATGCAAAATTTTGGGGCTCTTTTATGACTTTCGGGGGCTAATTCGCCCCGAGTTCCTGAGTATTTTACCTATACTGTTTCAATGTAAATGTATCTTTCAAATGATTTTTGTTCATACATTATAATCATCATGCTTATGTTTTGTAAAACAAAATATGAATGTATCTTGTCAACAAAGTTTTCTAACAAATACAAATCACAAGTTGGAAAGGGCTGTACAACACTTGCTCCTGTAGCCTGTACCATAACACTGTTTCATTTTCCTTCACTACAGACACTAAACTTTAATAACCCTAACCCTAAACCCAACGTACAACCCAATTGCAATCCTAACCCTAACCCTATATACCAGTACCTTTGACGACATAGAGCCTGCAAGACTGCAACAATTGGAGCAGTCCTGAGCAAATGCAAGGTCACCCTATGAAAGAGATGACCCATTATCTAAAAGGTCAAGATCATTTATAATGAATTACTGTATAATTAATGTAAATAATCATGTCAATTACAAATCATCTGCTAAACCCAATCTTGTACAGAAACTCTCTGTTTAAAGATGAATAATGCCTGGCAATCCACAAAAGATATGTGCAATTATAATAATAATAAGATTAAATTATGTCATCTTCATTTAGTTCCAATTGAAAACAAATGCAATAGGTTTTCACCAACCTACACAAGAAGAAAAGACAGAATAAATAATAATAATAATGACAAGATTAAATTATTTCTCTTTTGGGATTGAAAAGAAATGCAATATGTTTTCACCAACCTACACTGTTCTTTGCATGACAAAGTTAGTACTGTTGAATCTCCAATTCCTATTTGAATTTAAAAAGTCAGCACTTGAAAAAAATAAAGAATAAAGACAACATTGCGCTTCAAGGCTGCAGGTTGATGAAAAAGTAATCAAACACAAGTGTTTTGAGATTGGATTGCAACAACCAAACTTAAATTGAACCAACAAACAGTGAAACAAAATATATATTCATATATATAGGAGGCTTCACGTCAGCCACAGGGGGAAAAGAACACTGCATAATATTCCTTCGAAAGAAAAGCAATCATAAGGCCCATTTACACATCCAAAACACCATTTAAAAAATCATTGATTTGGGGGGTCTATCATTTACACCACTGGAAAAACCCATTTTTTGTTAAGTAGTGCGCATGCGCGACTAGTCTAAGCCCTGCATGCATTGGCACGGAAGCGAGGAGTGTCATGTGAGCAAAAGTCGGTATCAACAAACGTTTGCTTCTACACTGCAAAAATATTGATGCCATTTAAAAGAGGAGGATTTTCCGCCATGACGAAACTACGGAATGGGTTTTTAATGCAGTGTGAATGCAGCTACTAACGATAAGTCTTCTCTTCTCTCAGGCTCTGAGCGGAGACCCACTGCCATCACAACAACAAACCTCTCATAGCAACACACACCAGGGAATGCTATAAATATCATGCAATAAGCAGAGCAAGACTGTCTCTTCATAAATCACTGATGGTCTCCACATGCCACTAATAATTCCATCAATATTTTGTACTGGCTTATTAAAGTTCAGAGTATTCATAAGCAAGCCTACATACATGTAAATATAATGAACCTAAATTGATTTTGAAATTATTGTTTAGATGATCAACAACATATTTTTTTTATGGAAGGCAATTTGACGGAAGAAAAGAAGAAATCCTTTTGTAATAGTCTCATTATAAAGAAACCTTTCAAGAACATGATTTATTGAATCTTTGAAATAAACTTGTACAGTGTACCGAATGGAGAATAGGAAGTTAGAAATAGAATGAATACAATCCATGCATGACCTCCATAATAAGAGTCAATCCCCCCTGTCCACACACAACATTTTTCGTGATTAGCTATACCGTTTTGCGATAGCCATACCGTTTCTCAATAGTTTTACGATGTAATATGTAGGTGTGGACGCTGACTAACGATACGTCGTATAACGAAACTAGTCTAAAGAAAAGCATGTTTGAGAATAGTTTCGAACTGAAACTCGATAAAGAATCACGAAAATGTTGTGTGTGGGCGGAACTAGTCTAACTAGTGTAACTAACTGGGCGGGGCTTAACGTGACCTCGCACGAAAGGAGACCTGACCTGTCATCTCCGCTTCTATTTCATGCCCGCAGGACATTTCGCTGTAGAGTTTCAGGATTACTTTCTTCCGTTGGTGGACATCTGGAATTTAAATGATTAGTTAGACGACGTTTCTAGTGTGTGGACACTCTGAAATTTATACGATGATTCTTTATACGATGATTCTTTATACGATGATTCTTTATAGAGTTTCGCGATAAATTGTTTTGTGTGTGGACACGCTGAATATAGAATACCTCCAGTGAGTAATACCGACTGCCACTGATTTACCATATGCCTCGAAAATGAACTCAAGTATTATGATATTTAGAAATGCCTTTTGGTATTAAAGGAACATTGGCATCACCATTGATTGAATTAGGCATATCCTGAAGGCAATTTTGAAAGTTTGAAGTAGCTGATGACATTTATCCATTCGTTTTCAAAAACCAGTACTGTGCAACAAGTGTATAATAAGCTAAATCACCTACTGTATTCAAGTAATTCAACTAGTGCAATGATAAGTTGTAGATAAAGATCACAACTTAAGTTGTAACAGAATTTTTTTTTTTTAATCAACAACAAAAAAAATCCAAGCAAATGAAATGAATTGTTGAAAAAAATTGTTGAAATGTGAGAATCAGAAATGTTAGAACTATGTGTTTTGGTATTTAAAAAAAAATATGGGGGGGGGGTGTCCTTTTGTTTATTGTTTGTTTCTTTCTCTATCTCTCTCTCTCTCTCTCTCCCACACACACTCATGGTTTCAGGTCAGCTTGAATCTTTGAATTACATACCTTATTAAAATTAAAATTAACTTCACATTTCACAATGGAGCGATTGAAAAATTGATATTGCAATCCAGCATTCAATTCATAAGAGTACATGCTACTGTACAAGGAGGAATCATTTCTTTTACCTAATTTATACCATGCCAGTCAGTTCAGGTTGTCATGGGTTCAATAGAAAGAGCGACATCCACAACACAATACTCATGTACTTTACAAAATTCAACCCTGACATAATGTCTCAAGATTTCCCCCTTTTTTTTTGGTGAAAGTGGATAAGAATTTTACTCTGGAAAATTGTTACCTGGGGGATAAAATTTCGCTACTCAATTTTCTGTGTGATTTACGCAGTAATCAATTCTCCTGGGCATGCATGCTATTTCTGGGAAACCTGGATCAATATCCAATTTGCTCTGATGGATGGTGACAACACTTGAAGAAGGGGAAATGGGATGAGAGGGGGGGGGAGAGAGAGAGAGGAAGGGGAGAGAGAGGAAGGGGGAGAGAGAGGGGAGGGAAGAGAGAGAGAGAGAGAGAGAGAGAGAGAGGGGAGGGGGAGAGAAGGGGGAGAGAGAGGGAGAGAATATTGGCTACATGGTATACATAACACAGGGGAAAGTAAAAAGGAGGATGTAAACACAAAATGTATGAAGTGGATAACTCCAAGAAAACAATAATTTTATACCATCTCTAGAATGGCTTCATTCATTAAGATGTTTTTGCTTTTTCAATTTGTGTTTGCATAATCTAAAACTGCCACAGGATTTCCAAATTATGTACTTGAAAGGATTTCCAAAGCAAAGGAGCAAGTACTCCTGATACTGATAGTCTACACACAAGGATGTACCATATATGTCTCTGAAGATAGTTCTTACAAGTTACAGGCAAAGTAGGGACACCACTCCTGATGCTTGACTAGTATCCCATTTTATTTCCTTGACACTTGACTTTGTCCTTAAAGAGAAGGTCGAGTTCTGGGGAGAGGTGAAAAATTATTTGTAAGCGTTATCATTATATCATACAAAGTGTGGAAGAACATCAGATAAAAGTGCCAAATGCCAGTTCAGCTTCTTCCAAGTTCCAATCCCATTAGATTACACATTCCCATGCCCTCCCTCTGCTTTCACAATTTGCATCTTCAAAGCACAAACCATAAATTGGCATTCGTCATGCTGTTTGCATCTAGAATGCAAATTTGCAAAACATAGCAGATCATATAAAAGCATGGCTCTTAAAAAGCCTCAATATTCTAAATATGGCATATATTTTTCTGTGTACAGTGCTTGTAACCTTACCAAGACTGGGCCAAATTTCTTACCATTTTGATGATTCCAGAACCTTGTAGTACCGGTACACACCAATACTAATAGATGATCAACCTTTTCTGATTGATTCCACAAGGTTTCTTTCATAATACAATCGCATGACCAGAACTCAAATTTATCTTTAAGTGCCCACTTTTTTTCTTCCCCTTATAGATAATAATCTGGAAATCTATAGTTTTATATATTTTGGAGGGAGGGGGGGGTCTTACAGATTCAACCAAACTGCTTGTAATAGAAGCCTCTCTCAAACTCTCATGTAGGCAGTGAGAGTTTTAGGAACACTCTCAAGCATTCTTGAACAGGATTGAATACATTCAAGGTGAACTACAGCACGGCATTGAACTTGAAGCCACCCCCCCCCTCCTCTTATATGGCTGACCTCTCATAATAGCAAGCTACTGATTGATGTGTCTAAGCTTCAGCCCATCTTTCTTGGCATCTGGCTGAATGACTGGAGCAAGAATTTCTGCATGCACTCAAAGGTCACAATCTTAAAGCGACACAACCATCTTTTACCCAAGCAGACTAGTGTTCTGACATGTGACTATGGTATGGTTTTTTAATTTCATTATGGAATAACAGCTATCTCTGTATCCTGAAGAACATTGCATAAAGGAAAAGTCTTTGTGTCTTCTCTTGCTGAGGACCCAAGTACATGTATGTTTAAAATATTCCATGTTTAATATTGTAGTCCAGTATTTAATAACAAGTGAACTTCATCTTAGAGTTCCCTGGTCTAATACCCATTCAACACTGCAAACCCAGTACTAGAATATATGCCTGAAATATATACATGTACACATAGTTGTGAATAGTGTTGTATTACAAGATATTTTGATGAAAAAATGCCCTAAACATGACCATATTATGTATTAAAAGTGTGTGCACTGATGCCACTCTGCTTTGAACTACCAACATGAAGGAATCAAATTTACTGGAAAAAAAAAGTCTTATTCTTGATGAACCTTTGGCCATTTCTTTTTACCTTTCATTTACAAATAAGAGCAGGGACCCCCTGAAAATGTGGTTCTAAACATAGTATGGAACAACAGCGACACAAATATAAATTCACTTAAACTTGATCTTTGTGCTTTCCACGTTTTCCCACCATACCAATCCATTCTGCATGGGCGAATCTTCAAAATAACTAGGCAAAGTGCTTTACAAACCAAAGGTCAAGGCTTGAAGGTCGAGGCTTCAAAGGGGTACATCACATTTATATGCATCCAGTTTTTTTTACTGCACTTACCCTACTATTCTTTTTTTCTTAGGGAAAATGTGTAATATATCATTTTTCTCTTGTAGCAAGTTATTTAGACAAAAACCCTGAAGACTATTTGGATCTATGCAGTCTATTTTTTGCACTGTGTCTATATGCACAGCATGTATATGGATGATAATCATTGTTTGAACCCCACCCCTCTGAGCAATTATTGCAGTTGAGATATAGGGACTGTCTAATGCACATGGACATTTGTCCTTGAATGCAGCAGGTAAATAGTGATAGAGGGTTAGTTATTGATTGATAGATCTCGCTTGATTACATTCCACTTGGGGTTGGAATTACTGGATCAGGAAATTGTGTATCCAAAGGTCACACAGCGTTAAAGGAACAATACACCGCTTTGAACCCGTCACGAAAATCAAAGGTGACACGCCAGGCAAGGTGTCAAGGTGTACAGTCTCAGTTTCATAATGCCTTCTCTATATCTTTGCAATGAACATTAATAAACTCCTTTCTCCAATGTTGCATTTCCATGTAACCCTTTTCAGGTCAGGCCATACAGTAGGCAGATTCAATCACGGACCTATACTCCACTATCAAATGTACACGAGTGACATCTCTTATCTGGTCATCACACATACAAAGCAAAGTTCAAGAGATAATTTGCAACAAAGGAACAGCCTGCTATTGGTGAATCCACTTTATTTATCTTTGCACTCTAGATTATTACATAACAAGTCCCTTATTTTACACCTAGTCCTAAATCTATATTTATGTACAATATATTAAATTACACATACATTTTAAAGCTGACCAACGAGCTTACACAGAGCTCCCTGAGCTGACCTATAACATTTCTTATTTCCATCAAAATTAAATGACATTTTTAAGTGCCAACGCCAATTTCAGCCCCTTCCATTCAAAATATACGCTCCCATTTTTAAATGCCCCTACTCAGCTTTCACAATTTCAATCTCCAATGCACGAACCATGAATTGGCATTCGTCATGCTGTTTGCTTCTAGAATGCAAATTTGCAAAACATAGCAGACCAAACAAATGTCTGATTTTCTTTTTACTTTATGGCAACAGCTGTGCCGCGAATTCCCAAGACAGGGAAAAGAGAAAGAAGGGACGGCAAAAAAACCAAAAAAAACAGCGCTCTTCAAATAGTCTCAGAGAAATGAAAACTAGACTTTGTTCCAGACAAATTGTCATTAATTTTTACTGCGCATGAAGCACAGGCTCTGCAAAAAGTATTAAATTTACATGAATCTTTCCTATACATGAATTGGACTGTTTTATTCATTGAAGGGTGAGCCTTTGCAAAGTACGACAAAATTTGCTTTGTTCTTCAATACTTTTTGTTAAAAAGGGAAAGTTCATATTATGACTGAACCTATAATTAATTTTAAAAAACATGTTCTGTTTTTCTAACAATGAAGGCTGAAAAACTTGATGATGAATTTCTATGATAAAATGAACAATTTTAGATACAATCTTCACATATAAAATGTCTCATTAACAACAGAACAAAGGACTCATACAAATATGAGCAAAAACTAGCCTCCATGTAATAACTGGATTATCTTTAACATTCTTTCTTTTTTTCAATGAAGAATTAGCATACAATGAAGTGGATGAAAATGATGGGATTCCTGGAAAGCAGACTAAATTGGCACTCGCATGAAAGGCAAATAAGTCTCTTCACTGAATGTCAAGTGTTATCCTCTGGGAATGTCTCTGCTTCAATCTCATTCCAACCAAGATTCAAGATGCAATGGAAAGAAAGAAAGAAGAAAAAAAAAGAGCGAGAGAGGCAACTATTGTATGATACTGGCCATAGATGGTTGGCATAATTGCATCTTCCATAATCCAGGCATGCCTTCATTCAATAACAATGAGTGAAAGTCAATCCAATCATAACTGCAATAGAAAGCCAATTGTGAATAAACTTTGACCTTCATGTTAGATTGTTTAGTATATTTTCAGCTTCATAAAAATCACTATGATATCAAGAAACACTATATACAAAATGTTAGTGTAGCAATAGATCAAATTAAATCATACTTTGAGGGTGGAGGGGTAGGAAGGGGTAGTCTTAACTATAGCATGCTTCATACATGGTCACTTGTCATTGGTGCTTTCTCCCCCCCCCCCCCCTACACATCTGTACTGGCCATAGCACACAATGATAGATATAATATCATACTGAGAATATTCCTGGGGGGTGTTTCACAAAGATTTTAAGTCGAACTTAAATCTAAGTTGGACTTAAAAATTATGGAGAACCATTTGTTGCCTTAAAATATAATATAAAATTCAAATATTTTAGACTTTTTAAAAATTCCACATCGACCACATGAGATCTCCGTGATAAAAGAAAATGTGAATGATTTGATTCAACATTTTATGCCTTTAAAAAAAAAATTTTACAAAATATTTTCATAGCTGCTAATGGCTTTCCATAAAAGTTAAGTCCAACTTAGAATCTTTGTGAAACACCCCCCAGATCTATAGGATTTTGTTAATGAATGCACATACATTAACCTACTAGTAGGTTTTCATAGGAACCCCAAGAGGCCTTGGGACAATAATTTATTCAGAATAAAAGACAGACAAGAACGTATGGATGATTCATCCTGCCCTTCTCGTCACCATCATGTCTGTGTAGCTCACCAAGAAGCTATACAAGTGCATACATCATGTTCAAAGCTACTTGAGATCACCTACATGTCACCTTCACTGTGGCCGCCCACCTACGAGTACGATACTTGTGTATCAGAATAAAGCATGAATTATTACTATTTTGTTGTTGTTGTTGTTGTTGTTCACTGAAGCTATCCCTTTTCTTCATTGTAGAGAATTAGAAAATGTGAAATTTCATTTGCCGTAATGTTTTCTTCCTTTTCTAGAAAGAAAAAAAGTTGGGAGTAGAAATTCCAACACATTTTACTACACATTGTCAGCCTACATTATCACACATATATACAGATGACCCTTTATCTCAAATGTATTGCATTGTTCTATGTTGACTGTTGATGAATGATGTATGGAAATATGTTCCTGTTTTAAAAGATTGATAGAAGCTACAGCTACAGTGAATGAACGACTGGACTAAGGAGGAAAGATTGATAGAAGCTACAGCTACAGTGAATGAACGACTGGACTAAGGAGGATAATGTAAATATTCAATTGCTTTCCAAAAAGAACCGTGGCAGAGATTGAGCAAATAGACTCAATATTAATCACTACAATACCATAGGCCTATGTAGCATGGTAAATAGAGATTTCACTTTACTTTAGTGCGGTTCAGCATGCATTTTATTCATAAGAGTGAAATGAACTGTGATGGCTTTATTTATTTCCTAAGCGGTGAATGAATCTATCCTGCAATTGTGTTACAAAAAAAAATTACAATGGTTTTGTTGTCCTTCAACCACATCCTTTGTCTGTGATTACACAGGAAACCATCTACTTGGTACGATCATGACCATATTTGGCATTCCACAATATGTTGGCTCAATGCTTGCCTTGTATTCATTGGTCAACCTAGTCATGCACCTGTGGCGCTGCAGGAGACCTTTGGCATTGGCAAATATATTCACTTGCTGCTGCTGCTGCATCACAAGTGTGCCATGTATCACAAGTATTAAAGGGATGACAATCTAAACAAAGCATAAAAATTATTTTTAATTGTGCCTTGACAGTTGACATTTTGGCTAAATCAAATTGAGAAGTCTCGCATCTGGATTTTAAAATCAATTCCTACAAATATAGTTTTATTTTACATACTATTTTGAGATGTAATGTTGGTTTACATTTTACAAGAAGTGTGGGGAATTTTTCCTCCTTCCAGTTATACTATCATACTCAATAATCAAATATTGTCCCAACATGCCTCCAAATACTCAAAATCTTGATTTTATGATTTGTGTAAATTCTGTGGAGCAACATCATGCATGTTGGCTACAAATACAAAGTTTTGCCTCACTTATTTTTCTTCAAAACCATGAATACAAACAAATGCCTTTAAAGTTGGCTATATACTAGTGTGTATCTGCAACCATGCAGTAGACTGCGCATCTAATGATATTGAAAGATTCCTGATGCAATAGAGTATTTCACAATACCAGCATTGCATTCCACAAATTTTTATGATCTAGCTCGATGGATGAATGACAAATGATGAATACTGGTGTTTACAGTTCACTGAAGTGGTTTAATAGAAACTCTTATAGTGACTCAGTCTGAAAGAAAATGCTGAATTATTATCAAAGAAGGATACTGTGCAAACTTGCACCTCCCATATCCTTTCTTTCAGCACTGCCTTGTTAAATGAGGGGGTCATACATTCAAGACGAAGCCAGAAGTTGGGAAAAGTGGAACACACATAATTAACTTAAAAATAATGTTTGCCTGTGCATTTTAGTCAATAGAATAGACCTTTTTCATTATGTCACCAAATTTAATGCATACATCTTTGTGAAGTACCTTGAAACTAATTATTTCATTCACCTGTTAGATATCTGTATTTCAATAGTCAGAATGCAAATTGCATACAGTATTTGTTGCTAAGTAGGACAAACATTATGGCTTGCCCTGCCTAACAACATGTAATATACATGTATATATGCATTTTGCATTCTGACTATTGATTTAAAATTATTCATTACAGCTGAATGAAATGTTTGTATTAGGCACTTCAGGCATTAAATTTTTGTTAAATTGCGAAAATGGTCTGGATTTTGAATTCATATTTTCTCAATTAATTCATTAGAACAATTTTATAAAGCACAGCTACTTTATAAATATATTCAAGTGTGCTGTCATGAAGAAAAAAGACTCCAAACAGTGAGCGCTACTTTACAGACACACAATTAAAAAAAAAAAGTTTTCTAAACTAAACAAAATCTTGAAAAGGATAAATATAGCAAGAAAAAAATTATTTGAATGTAAGGCGCACTTAAGCTGTGAGGAAGTGAAACTCGATAACACACTTATATTATTATCTTATTTGTTGGCAAATAAAACCGGCAAAGTCTTCCCCTTAGCAAATCATTTGAACATAAGACCGGGGAAACAAACAAACTTATTTCTGACCTCTTGTTTTATTTTCATCATCAAGCAGGATATTCACCTAACAAGTTCTCTGAAGACGGGACGTCCGGTCTTGATGTAAGATAATAGAGGCCTTCCGCTCTACCTGTAGACCTGGTGTTTTGGCTCTGTATGGACAGAACTAATGGAATTCTGTAAAACTCATCACTGCTTACATCTGCCACCCCCCCCCCCCCCC
>BEXV01000129.1:107874-127831 GCA_003118195.1 Hemicentrotus pulcherrimus
TTTTTTTTTGTTTTTACTCTGTTGCCGTATATACGCCGCACCCCGACTTTTTGATTTTTTCTCTCCCAAAAATACTGCGGCGTTTACACCGGAAAATACGGTATCGAAGATACCTACATTAATACTGCAAAGTGTTGAAATAATGTAAGGACAATTTCTAGTCAGAAATAATTAAACCAAAGAATGCATGAACTACACAATAAATAAATGTTAATAAATGCCTGTAAAGAAGAATGCAAAAATTGATGCTTAATTCCAAACCTAATTCAGAAATGGAGTAAATGTATGATAAACCATGGATCAAAACACAATTTGTTATGATCCAGATATTCCAGGATAAGGAAAAGTCATAACTTGTTTTCAAGTGATTGTATTTCAAATAGCTAACAATATAGAAAGCATCCATGGAACTTGTAACAACTATATTCATCAATTTTCACTCATAAAACTTGACTGATGGAAAATTTATTAATTTAGACTTCCTCAATAAATACCTTACCAGCCTATTGATTCAATGTACATGTACCTTGAACAAATAACTGATACCCATGGTCTGAGTCATAGCAACACCACATATTTTTACAAGTGAGACTTAAAAATCATTCCCCCCACCCCCTCCCCCCAACAACAACAACAACAAAATAATAATAATTCCAATACTAATAGTAAGTGTAACTGCACAGGAAACAAAGAAAGAGCATTGATCATGTGCTGCATTATAAATCAAACAGTTTCGTTTAAAAAAATAAAAGAATAGATAGACAAGACAAACAACATTGCTTTTTAATAAAGACAGCACTTACAACTACAAGAAATATTTTTAGAAATTTATCTAAAAGGTTTTAATTGAAGTAGCTACTATGCACATGGCTAATGGCCTCTTCTCTTTGCATCCTCTTCCTTCCTGATTTGAACATTGAAAAAATTGGAACAGAAAAAAAAGAAGGCCCCTTTCTAATTGATCGTATTCCATCCTAATGCAAGCCGCAGTCTCTCCAAGTCTCGCAGATAGAAGACTTGTGTGTTTGGTTACATCCAAAAATACTTTTATTTTTCAGCACTTAAAAGCATCTCCCATTTTGCCTCTCTACTCTCTTTGTGAATAAGTTGCTGCTGCTGTTTTCAGAATACCCATTTGATTCACAAGCTTTGATTTCCGCTAGAAAGACGTCACTGCTCTTTGGAAGCTCATCTCGGCGGCGTTCCCCTCTCCCATTTCCATTCTGAAGAGTGCAACCCTGAATTTATGAATCCTCATTATATTTTAAAACATAATTCGAAGATGACATGGCATCAATCTTGCTATTATAGTTTGCCCTTTGGAATATGGCCTATATGTATTGTATACACATCCCATCTTTCATTGTGAATTCCACACAAGTACAAATGAAAAGCAGAAAAATAGGATTTTGAATCTATTCATTTTCCAAGATCATAAATAATTAAGAAAACCTTCACCATGCTGCACAATAGGAAAACAATTTATCACTTGGCATTTAAAAGTTAAGGTTCATCGTAAATAACTTAATTAGTCCTACTCACATTTGTCTCATACAGTACATCTCAGAATTATATTACATTTGAGCATCATGACAGGCTGAATCAAGTTTCCAATCAGCATATAGGCCTAAACAATTTACTTTTCTTTGAAGGGTACTAAGATGATTTTATATACCTGTAACCATTCCGCTATGAATTACCGATTTATAGTAGTGCTGTAGTCAAATGTTTAACCATCAGGTATCCGACCACCCATGGCGCATTCCGTTTTCAATTGGACGGTTCCGTTTTCCCGTTTTTTTTTTTTTTTTTTTTTTTTTTTTTTTTTTTGTTTTTTTCCCCCCCCCCTGGCCCTTTCCCTGCCAATTTCCCCCCCCCTCAANTTAAACGCAATTGAAAATATCTGTGATGTTACTTATTTATAGACATATACCGTAACAGAATTGATTCTTCTTCATGATAATAAGCTGGGAGAGAATATGGAATCATAAACTAAGATTATAATGCTTGGATATGTACTTCTTAATGAAATATGAAATATCAGATTTTAGTACCCTGTCACAATCGACATTTTCATCCTGTACGTCACAAAAATATGATAATAATGAGAAGATGTAGATGTATAGGCATGTATAGGTATATAAGCTTTTCTCCATCTTAAAAAAAAAGAGAGAACCACAACAACACTAGCTAGATTGCAGCATTTCATTACATTACCCTACATCCAGCGTCAGTAATTGGAACAAAACAGCTTTGTAAGCTCCAAAATCTGTCATGTAAAAAAAAATAGTACACGAAGAAAAAAAGAATCGATATTGCAGATTGTGCAAGGGCAAGGCCTCCATTAAGTTATAAGACGTCTGTATTTTCAAGAGCTTTGTTGAGTCATGTTCTCCGTTTCTTAAAGGGATCGTGTACCAATGTTAAATCTGAGATGCCCGGCTTTATGTGTTATCAGCGTCTGTGAAATGGTATGGTATGGTATGGTATGGTATGGTATAATTAAATGTATTTATTCACGGTTTAAAAACAAAAGATACAATTGTGCCCGCATTCAGCAAAAGCTGTTTTTCAGCAAAAGCTGTTTTTCAGCGAGGCTGTGACAATTAGAACAAAACAATGAAAATACAGTTTACAAACAAATATGCAAGTTATAAAAAGTGAACATATTTACAGAAATTTAAGTACAAAATAGAATCATAGTGACAGAGTGAGGGGGGATTATCTACGGTGTAATATTGAAGCCCTAAAAAAATTGCACTTCAAAATGATCAAGAAGTGCCTCAAAGAAGTAAAAATCTTTGAGTGACCCGTTTTACTATACTTGTTTTTCCCAATAGACTGTAGTGTTTAAAAATTGGAATTCCTATCATAAATATCTTGATAATTAGACAGGCGATCAGCCTGTAAAAGTCAAGGGGTTCCTGACTGATTTAAAGGTTTATAATTATCATTGCAGCATGAGCTAAATACAGAATTTTGTTTCAGAATCTGAGACAAAGTTACTGGATGCCTTTAACTCTCTCACAGGGCCAAAGAAGCAAACACATATGTCTGTTCAGTCTGTTTGCACACTACTCAAAACGAGGCCCCATAGACAGGTCAAGAAAAATTACAGATAGAATGAGCCCCCCCCCCAAAAAAAAAGGAATAACTAAGTTGGGACTCGATATCAAGATGACAAGAACAAACTACCCCCTGTCATTATCCTGTTGTCCTATTTCAGGATAGTCTAAATACTCCCGACTCAATTCCTTTACATGTTCAGATTGAAAATAAAATAGAAAATGTATTAAGCAGGATGAAGCCATATAAAAAGTTAAAACAACTTAATGAAACAAAATCAAGAACTGTTGACACAAGCATAATAAAGCCAATGGAGTATATTGCTTTCAGTAGCAGCATTAGGGGTCTCCCCAAAGGCCTTAATAAACAGGTGCACTCCCATAGGAATCGTTCTTAATGAGATAATTCTGGGGAAATGAATGCGATAAGAGTTCTAATTGACTGAAGATGCAGCATGCGAGTAAAAACAACATTCTCTTGAGTCTTGGCTGTGTGGTGTACAGACAGACAGACACAAACCATATTTCAGTTGTGCAGTATAGGCTTCATGATATCATGTACAATATGTAAATGTCGAATACATGTAGATATGTTTTACCTTCTTCTGTATTCTGCATTTGCATTATGTCTATAGCGCCATGGCGCTTTATAAGAAGCCCCTATTATTATTATTATTAACAATATAATTATTCATACTACATGTGAATTTGTTGTTTAGGTTTTATTTTGTACCTCAAGAATGATGGAAAGACTGTTTTAATTTAAATCATTTGTTAAATTATTTAGATGCAAGTGCTTTGATAACTCATATTCTCAAGAAACATAAATTCAGGACAAAGAATTTCTCATATACAGTCAAACCTGCTTTAGTGACCACCTGTCTACAAAGACCACCTGTCTACAAAGACCACCTGTCTACAAAGGCCACTTTTTGTGTTTCCCTTGGGCGGTCGCTATAGACAGGTTTGACTGTACTTCAAAGAGTACAAAACTTAACTGGCTAAGGGGGATATGAATTATTTAGCTGTTAAAGCTATACTTTAGTACTGGTAATGTGATTGCATTGTGAAAGAAAGGGTGTGGAAAGGATCAGAAACAGTTGATCATGTAGCATGTAAGTATTGGTGTGCACTGCAAGGGTCTGGAGTCATAAAAATCATAATAAATTTGACCGAGTCTTGGTAAAGTAACAAGCACTGTATACAGAAATATATGGGACAACACACACGGTGTCGGGGTTGGTACTACCTTGATTTCCCTGTCTTTCTATGCTCATTACTCAGCCAGTATACATTTTCTTCCAAAATTGTTTGGCACATGTTATTTATTTGTAATCTTGAACATTCAGTGTCAGTTTTGTTTGATTCTGTGAAAATTAATTTTCTTTTTTTACCAGTACTGGAGTTTCTCTTTAAATGTACATATACATGCAGGTCAGATAGCGATTCCTTGAACAAGCAGAATATGATCTCAGCTTGGCTTCTGTACAATCACAAAACGGCAGAACTACTTCCAATCTCTGATCAGTTTCTAATCAAGATGACTTCCCTGAAATGACAAGAACCTTATCGTAGGCTTCCCTCGGGTCCTCTATCTAATACAGTTTTTCAATTTTTTATATTTTACTGCATTACACAAACAAAATTCTCTGTCTGTATATAAAGAGATACTCCCGAGCAATCTGAAAAAAGGGATTATGTTCTCTATCTCAATACCTTGTTTTTTTATCCAGTTGATTACTTTCAAAATGAGTCGAGTACATGTATTACGTCAGGGATTATCTGTAATAGTGTACTTACATATACATGTATGTATACACAGCCCATTATCTATTATTTTTTTATCAATATGTATCATGAGAAAATCTGATCACTTTAATTCCAACAATGAATTCTATTTCAATACACTGCATGTAACTAATTGCTTTGGTACATGGTAACTATATCAAGCAACAGAGTTTCTTGTAAATGCAGTTAACAATTGTACTTATTCATCTTATCATTGATTAGTACTTATTGCACAATTCAAAGCACAGCTTCCAGTCTACAAAGATAAGATATCAATTCCTGGCAGCAAATACAAAACTGTTCTTTACAGATTAATGGGAATGCTCTTATCTAGAGCATGAACCTGCCCTTCATTACACATTTCAGTAGACTCGATCTGCCCACAATGACTCAGCATTCAAAATTAACATACATATTGAGAAAAAAATTCCCACGAAAGTCAAGTAGTAAATTATGTGGAAAATCTCCATTGCTGTTCCGTTTCAAAAACAGACTTCAACTACCGGTATTGAAGACTGAGGGATTGAAATGCTCTTACAACGCACTTCTCTTTCTCCTCCTCCCCCCTCCCCCCTCCTCTTTTTCTCAATTTCTCTCTCTTCTGAAAATAATAAAGCAGGATGTGCAATATAGCATGTTAACAACACAAGCACAGGGGAGGGGATCCTCGGTTCATGCGTTATAACAATGATGCAGATTTGATTGAGGAACTAGTAACAATCAATTAATATTAATCATCAAAACCAGTTTAAAAACTGGCTCTTGCTACTTCTAGACAACCAGATAGTAAATGGACTGAACAGGGATAATCATAACAGAAAATATTGAGTAAATATTTCACATATATTGAAATGTACATCTCACGTAGCTTCAAAATGAGAGAAAAAAATATTATAATCCAGCTAATGTGTCTAAAAATCACTGCCCTTAGGCTTAAGCTTACTCAGTCCATAAATAAACTTCCATAGCAAAAGTGGAATACTCACCAGACATTATGAAAAAATTCACCAGAAGCACTCCGTATAAAACAATAAAGTCAGATAAATCTGTGTAAAAGAGACAAAAATGAAGTACAATTAGTCATACATCATTCTAAAGTTCCCTTTACATAACACACAGACATTTATGAAACCCGAAGAGACATATAATTGATATAATTTCCTATTTTTTCACAAATCAGGACTATAATCTATATCAGTAGTCAATTTAGAACATCACATGTCTACACATTCTTATTGAGACACAGAATCAGTTTTGTAGAATGGCAGATGCGATATACAGTGTATCTACAGGTTCATAGCTTTAATTTTCTGTTGAAGCCCGGAAATAATTTTTCTCTGAAGTGACATTTAAATCAAGCGTTTTAAAAGGTACTACATAGAAGCATTGCAGTATGGCTTATAAATGTGAGACACATACCTGACTACCTGGATTAAAATTTGATTTGATTAATGTTTATTTATTACATATACATCAATATATTTACAATCTTATAACTTTCAATATGTAATAATGGTACGGTACATGTACACAGAAGAGAGGTCATCTAACAAAAGTTTGAATTGACATCCTTTCGAGAATGAAAATAATTAGTACCACCTCAAGTGCTTTCTTGAGATCCATTCCTAATTAGCCAACTCATGACTATATTTTTTCATTCTCTTATAATCAACTGACAAACAACAGTTGTAAACAACAGCTGCTTAGGTCTGCTACCGGTACTTCATCCTTTACTCTCAAAATGGAAACGTGACAATCACCAATCTTGCAAATCTTGCAAACATCTAAATTCTGCAATTGAAAACTGAAAAACATGTACATTAGAGTTTTTGCTTTTGGATGACTTCATCACCTCTAAAACAGAAAACTCTATAGGCCTAAAATAGATAAAGACAGGTCAACATGGGATTTTAAAACTCTTACACTTGAATGATGGAGTTATTATTAGACCGAACAAGTCCTCGTTTGCATGAATCAAGGGAATTTACAGTTCCCTACTTGTTTAAATGTGAGATCTTTCGTTTCAACTGAGTATTTCTCATACTGAGTATTTCTCATAAAAACCCTAAATAAAAGCAAAGGAAATTGAGCTTGTCTGACAAAAGAAAAACATGATAATTATGTGAACTAGGTTATACATCTGATGTCTCCCAAATACCAACAAAAAATTGGTGTAATTGAACAGAGAAAGAGAAAGAGAGAGAGAGAGAAAGCTCTAATTGTGCAGTGTGCACTGTCTTCGCAACAATGACATTTGCTATTCTTTCCATGTTCCACAAGTAGTTTCAAGGTAATGCATACATCCAACTTGGCAAACCTGGGCAAGCAACCAGTGCGATTCTGAATCGAGGGCTGTTCAAGAAAGAATTGAAAATCAAGCTGAGTCACAATGCATGCCCGGGGTCAAATTTTGGACAATAATATGCAAACTACCTGTGACCCTATTCACATCAAACCGTTCTCACGGTACACCTTTCAAGCCTCTCTCGAATGAATGCCTCCCTCTATTCAGCGAAAATGCCAGTTTTCAGTGAGTAGCTGTGGGCAAGCCTTACAAATGTTTGTGTTATACTTACCGTATGTTATGGGGAACATGCATAATGGGCTTACATGAGAGAAAATTCACCAAGTCTTTTAACATAATTTGTCTTATCAAATTAACAGAATTAAGATTATATAGCCATATTATCAGGAAAAAAATTACATTTTCCAAAGATACCTTTGAATGAAATTGAGATTTCAGCCAATCATTTGTCAACACTTGGCTGATCATGAGCTCATTAAAAATAAAGGAAAGAAGGGGTAAATATCATTTCCATGCATGTTTCAAGGAATGAGTGAACATAAACTTCAAGTTATAGATGCATGGAATTACCATCAGTTCCTCCTTAGCCTAAATTCTTCATTAAAATGGACCAACATTGGGATCATAACATGTTTCGCTATCTTTAAAGAGAAAGTTGAGTTCTGGGGAGAGGTGAAAAATAATTTGTGAGTGTTGATTGTTTCCTGAAAAGCATGGCTCTTCAAATGCCTTCATATTCTATATATGACAAGAAACAGCTTAAAAATGAGGCCTGGTTTTTATGCCACATGTTTTGTGTAGTCCCATATCTTTCTGTGTCCAGTGCTTGCTACTTTTAATACCAAGACTGGGCCAAATTTCTGATTAATTATCTGAATTATAGAGAATATGTCTTGAGGAGCTGTCCAATCAATGCAATTATCCTGATGAAAACATGTTTTCAACACTCAAGCTTACGCGTAGGTCTTGAATTAAGACCTCCAAACTTTTGAAGCCCTATATTATAAATGAAGGCCCACTTGTGTATACCAAATAAAGCTTTCTTGGCAATTGTCAACAGGATGTTAGATATAGGCCTGTGTGTTAGCAGTGTCTAATTGAATAATTAGTCTACTTGTACCTTCATATAGCCTGCCAGTAAACCAAGTCATAAAAGAATTAATAATAAAAGCAAGGAAAAACAGCATAAAGAAAATCTGTGGAATTCATGGTTGTCACATTTTATAGGCATATCATGCTGTTGTTGTCAAGTGTATACCGCACATATGTGCTTTCAATACGTATGCTTTGGATTTTGGATATTGAGAAAATCCCAATTTTGATATTAAAGGTAATACAAGTTTTGGTATGGGGTCCTGAATTTGGTTCACATGAACATATTGGGAGCATATGTGATTTTACAATAGTCAATGATCGTTGTCGCGGTTCAAATCAAGTCAAAAGCGATGAAATTGTACATATTAAACTCATTATGTTGTATAGCGCCCTCTAAAGAGTCAAGACTGATAATAGTTTAGCTTTAAAACAATGTTTCTTGACTACAACCGATCGATTTGCTATTCCCGTTTGGAAATTATTTATCAGAACTGCATATTCTAAGATTTTCGTGGTCACAGCTACCATGGAATGGCCTTAGTCACTATTTGAAATATTTGAAATTTAACGGGAGCACCAGTAAATTTTTATTATTCAATTTGCTCGGAAGCAGAAGTGTTTTACCCCCTGTCCACACACACCATTTTTCGTGATTAGCTATACCGTTTCGCGATAGCGATACTGTTTCTCAATAGTTTTACGATGTAATATGTAGGTGTGGACGCTGACTAATGATATGTCGTATAACGAAACTAGTCTAACGAAACGCATGTTTGGGCATCGTTTCGAACTGAAACTCGATAAAAAATCACGAAAATGTTGTGTGTGGACGGAACTAGTCTAACTAGTGTAACTAACTGGGCGGGGCTTAACGTGACCTCGCGCGAAAGGAGACCTGACCTGTCATCTCCGCTTCTATTTCATGCCCGCAGGACATTTCGCTGTAGAGTTTCAGGATTACTTTCTTCTGTTGGTGGACATCTGGAATTTAAATGATGATTAGTTAGACAAAGATTCTTTATAGAGTTTCGCGATGAATTGTTTTGTGTGTGGACACGCTGTTAGGGGCCACATTTTTTAGTGCTTATAATACATCCACATGGGCATTCAAATATATCAAAATTTTAAAGAATTACTATCCATCCAATTTTCAAAATTTCCCAAAACTTTGCATTACCTTAACACTGCATGTAATTGATCCTGCTTGAAACAAAAATAATAGATCATGTGAAGGCACTTGAAGCTACAGGATATCCACCTATTTTAAGTATACGTTATAACAACAAAGTTCAACTCTCCCCATTATGTACAATGTTGAGATTATTTTTTCGAGCTAGTTGGTGATGAGCGTATCGGTCTAGTGAAGACCCAAAAGCTGGATAGCTTGCGATCGGGATAGTTCAAAATAGTTGGATATTTGGCATATCTCGAGATAGTACAGACACACCTAATGTGGATGATCTTCAGGCACTTAGCACTAAGAACTAAATCATCAATCATCATCATCATCATCACCCCCATAATCATTATCACCACCATCATCATCATCATCATCATCATTATCATCATCATCATCATCCTCATCATCATTATCCCCATCACCATAATCATCATCATCATCACCACCATAATCATTATCACCATCACCGTAATAATCAACACCGTAATAATCATCATAATCATCATCATCATCATAATCATCATCATTACCATCACAATCATTATAATCATCATCATCATAATCATCATCATTACCATCACAATCATCATCATCATAAAGCCGGCAAGGGTATGCACCATAAACCTTGTCTATTTCGTGATAAGTGTACAGGAGTACATGAATACAGTGCTGGTTTGGCTTCTACAATGTTTTTAACATGAAATTTATCTCTTTAGGTACCTGTAGTAGCAACAACAGCATTATTCATGTTCATTTATAGGCATAAAGATACTTTAGGCCCTACATGTAATTAATCCTGGATGCGGATACAGAATATTTGATAGGCTAGCAGCAAACTAGATCTAGATGTATCTGTACTGGGAAAAGCAATAAATATCTAACAAATGAATTATTCAGACAGCATATACTGCTTTCAAATGTCAAGACTCCACAGTCTAATGTCATTGCTACAGAGATAATACCAGCAAACACACCAAAGAATTAATGATAAATAATATATGCATTTTCTTTTTTAAGTACAGATACCAGGAAAGAATAACATGACAGAGAAAGGAGACAAAAGAAGAATGAACTAGGCCTTGCATGAAAAAACAAAAATACAGATTTCATCTCCATTACATGTACAGTATGTCAAATACTTTAGGTCCATATAATATAGTTGCAATCTGCCAGAAAGGCATTTTTTTTTATTTTATTGAAGGCTCCTGATAGAGATGCCAATAATATGAATAATATGGTAATAAAAATGAAGCTTCTTCAAAGTGGACAGACAAATGAACAAACAACAAATCTAAAGCAAACAGTGACCAAAAAATATGATTGGCCTCTCTGTGTGAATAGGCCTCTTTTAAAAAAAAGGCTGACCCCTTCTTCAACCCGATTGACTCATAATTGTCTTGCTCACTCTTCTCCGTCTCTCACTCTCCTAATAGGGCATTCATTATATGCAAAGAGATAAGGGTTTAAATAATGCCATTACGGCTCTCAGTGGATCTGAGTTATGAATGAAATGTGGCAAGAAGGCCATCTCTTCGTGCTTCCCCCCACTTCATTTCATGCTTCAACTACCCCAAACTTGAACATCTCCAGATATATCTAAAAACAAATTATGACAATGACATTGATACCCTGTCTCTCCTGAATAATAGATATTTGAAATGGTGCTATAATGAACAACATCGCTCTGAAGGTTACAGCAATCCACAATGCAAATATCAATAAGTAAAACAGGCATATGGTAAAGTACATACATGTATGCCATTGAAAATTATATGAACATGTACTTGTAAGTAGGGCACAGGTCTATACATGGCCGGCAACCTTCAGCGCACTTGTTTTCTTAAATAATATCAAAGGGAATGAAACCTTCCATAAACAGATGGACAAAGTACTCTAAACTTATTCTTAAAAATACAAGAGGAAATTTCGTATCAATTTGCATCTTCATTGGTTTGTTTTTATGACAACCCGACAATATCTGCCACGTCTCTTCCAGCATAAATAATTTTTTTTTATTTCTATTTTTTCATTTCCTTCTAATCAAGATCTTTTACAGAAAAACATCAAAATCTTGAGAGCTGATGTTGTTTATTAAACAAAAATTGATAAAAATTAATGTACATCGATATAAGATCAACAAGACGATTTCTAACAATGACATTTCTAAATTAGAAATGTATTCCTATTTACTCTTTAGAACTCAAATTCTTCTATGACAATAGCAATTGTACTTTTGTAGGTAACATCAAATAGCAAATAATGTTTGATCACACATGTTGCAATAATTGCTTTTGCAGAGTACATACATTAATAACATTCTAACTAAATTCCTTTACATCAAGTATCAAAAGCCTGGTAACCTTTTATTTCATTGCGGAAGCTTTTGCAACCACAATGCAAAAGAAAACAAAATTCAAATCAAAAGGAAAATGTCACATGAAAAAAAGATACCGGTAATTATATTGATACCACAAAGGAAGTCTTTTTTTTGCTTAGCCACGCCCTTACTGTCCTTAGCTCAATACAAAGCAGGAATCGTCTTCTTCACATTTCAGAATAAGAATACTTAGTGCAAAGTGCAAACCTACCTATTGAAACTTGCATATCAACAGGATCAACAGGATCAACATGTATCTTCATTTCAAAGGAAAAAATACACCTGCCTGCAATTTTCATATTTTGAAAGGAACACCTGCCACAAGAGATATTAATCTTTTGTTAACCAGGTACATATTTTTGCAAATTTTGCCCATGTAATTGTAATGGTAGACCAATTTGTATTTTTATTTTTTATATTTTTCCACACAAAAAAGAATGTTCTAAAAGATGGTTTTAAGTATGCAGCAATGTGTTCATTAATGCCACAATACACCATGATGTACTAACAGAAGAATCAACATGGACATGAAGAGATGGCTGGATAGAGTGAGCCCTCTGTTGTCCATCTCAATAGAATTTTCTAAAAGATGAGCATTTCATTTTACCTTGTTTGAGTGCCTCGAAATGAAAAACACAATTTCCTCTCTTGGCAATATGCTCATATCTATTTTCCTCATTATACTTTTTTACATATCTTGTAAACAATCTTGATTGAAGGACATCAAAATCACAATTGCAAATATGAACGGGGAAGTCCATGCTGACATTACACTGATTTGAATACAAGCAGAAAATGAGAGAAGCAGTGTAAGAAAAATATTAATTCTTGAGGCCTTTAAAGTTTATAATATAGTTGCATGCTTAGCACTTGGCCAGAGTTAAAACAGTACCTGTCCAGTCCCTGACCATCCACTAAAACCCAGGCTTTTTTTGTTACTTTTTTTTATTATTTCAAAATTAAATTTCACCCTTATATTTTTGCTATGCTAGCATGCAAGTTCAAGATTATTGTTTCTAAAATTTAATCTTTAATTAGAAAGTATAGAAGATGTAAGTATTGATATATATTTCTAGAATTTGCATTGACAGTTTGATCATGTTTTAATTGAATTAATTTCTAAGATGAAGTTCATGATTTGTTTTTCTTTTTACAGTATTTAGCAGCAAGTATGGCATTTTTTATGTGTTTACGAAATTTATCAACCCTTAGACATGTGTTACAAGCTCAGTACTAACATGGGTTATTTATTTTTGGAAAAATAGATTCACAGGTAGATCTTCCTAATTATTTCTATTACAATGGGTATGATCAAATTTATCCCTACATGCTCATTTTGTTTCAATTTCTGAATTTCAGATATAAAATATTCACATGAATATGTTATTAATAGGCAAGAGAATATGCAATTAAAAAATACAATAACAAAATTATTAAAAAACAATAGCTACATGGATTAAACCAAGAAGTTACCAGCAAAACTTATTTTGAAATGTTTCCTTGGGTACTCTTGAAAGAGCAGGATATTCAATAACACATGTACCTGTTCCTACCACAGAGGGCAGTATGTAAGATGAAATGCCTGAGACATCAAAACCAATTTTGCCCTAATTTCAGTTGGACACCTCCATGGAGCATGTTGTTTGCCCAACACAGTAACAAATATTATATTATGTTAACTGGGTGTGGTACAAAATCTAGATGGCTAAGTAAAATAATACAGACATATGCAATTGGTGATTCTAGCCTAATGTCTACCATGGTAAGAACAATTTAAAAAACTGCAAATACAAACACTTCTCAGGATTTAAAACAAAATACAGGTAGCAAAAATGTATTTATTATAATTGCCAGCTAATCTATTCAGACTATTCAGACTAATGTACTGATAAACTGCATTGTCATTCTGCTTTCATCTCCATACTTTCTGAGCAGTGAGATCTCCATAGTTAGAAAACAAGAACAAAATACAGATTTAGCGAATATTGTACGATATATAAGCCCCTTGAATACTATTTCTATCATTGAATTGAAGTGCACAAAATAATTTCAAGAAGATATTTTTGCTAAAGCCTAATAACTCCTTGATTACAAATATATGTTTAATTAGAGCAGCAATAACAAATAATGTTTGTAAAGATGCTCTCTAATCACTGGTATAGGACTGTGATAAAGATAAGCTGGCTAAAAGGATAAAATGGCATGTGACCTGGAATCAGGGAACTTTTCAATCACTTTGAAGCAAAATTCTATAAACCAAGCAAGTATTTAAATATCCCCATAGACATGTGTGTTACAGATTTTATATGCATTATGTTCTATTAACATTGTGTCATCATTTTCTTGCTATTTTTTTTTGGTTTTGCATTCATTTTGGAATGCACATGATTTCACAGTTGCTCATTGAAATAACAGTGATTAAAAATCTCTCTCCACCTTGTTTCTCTCCTCTTAGGTCTTCTGAAAAATTATCTGAGGGTTCTAGCAACCGAAAGTACATAATATTGTTTGCCTAAGAGCATAAATACCTTAAAGTGACTTGGTAACATTGTAGAAGGTTGATTACAAAAATTGCTTAATTTTTGAATAAAATGTTACTTACTATATTCCTTCTACTGTTCTAACCCTCTGGCATGCAAAAAAATCCTGAAAAAATTTCTATGGTTTTCTTTGAAGGCGTCGATGTGAGGCACCCTGTAACAGTGATGAACAGTAAATTCTCCCAACCATTTTTGAATTTTTACATGAAAAAAAAAAACATAAAACAGGCTATAAAAAATCTGTCAACACTTTAAGTGTTGACATTTAATTAATGTCTGGAATGGAAATTAGAGCCATTTTATTGCTTTGTGAAATGTGCAATCACCTAAAATGTGATAAAATTGTAATAATATAGTTGGGAAAATTAAGGAATCGATCAGATCAGTTTTTTCCAATTTGTACCATGAATAATGGTCCGTTTCCACTCAAATTTTCAGATTATCTTTAATTGTACATCTAGCATTGAAGTCACTACCTTAGCACCACTATCTCTCATCTAAACAATGTTACAAAGTCCCTTTACGACTGATTTGTTGGTCTCAATCACCTTTTGCACAACTTTCCAAGGATTTTCAATAAATGAACAGTGTCATTCTTATGGACCATTGGTCTGCTGGATTGGTCTTAATACGAACCTCATTGAATTATGAACATTAAGGCTGTGCATAACCATGTAATGAGGTACTTGAATACACTCCCAGGCTTAATACGGGCCAATACATCAAATGAAAAAAACATCCAAGTTTGATCTGGTAGGTAGTACCCATGCACAACTCATCTGTGCCCAGCCCTGCATGCTCTGATTTGAATTGAGGAGAGCCACATGGTGAAAAATCAGTATCTCACCTACATTTGCTTTTACACTGCAAAAAATTGGTGGAAGTTCAGCTGGCATTTACAAGAACCATACTCCAGATGTCAGTTTCTTTCTTTTTATTTTTCATCTCCTTTGCCGGTAGTCGCTATTACTATGCAACTAACGACGAAACACCAGAATGTCAGATAAACGAATTCCGGTTGCAGTGTAAATGCAACTAATCAGAAATGTCATTATATTTAATCATTAGTTCAACAACTGATCTAAAAAAGATATTTACTACAAAAAAAGGTGCCTTATTATTGTCTTATTCAGTGGAGTATCAAAAAGGATGGAAGAGTGGGTATGTTTTTAAAGTTCGAATATATTTTGGCAGCAAGGGTGGTCAGATTTAATTTATTTTGCTTTCAAAGTAATGCTCTTGCCATAATGAACTTGTTTTTTTTTAATGCTCGCTTGTTTCCCTAGCTTGTTATATTTATAAACAGTATGGTCAATATTCCTCAGTCAAGGGAGCCCCCCCCCCCCCCCCCCACAACGGTTTGCTTAGCCATGGTTCCGATCGCGCGACGTCATGCCTTGTTCAGCGACGCATGCACACAGCTATCCGACAAAGATTTGCCATCGGTATGATATCGTTATGTTACCAAGTTCTTTCATTATCGAGTTCACTGAAAGTCCGTCCCACAATGCAGTTCACAAATGACATCATGGCGTAATGTACCTCATTTCCCATACGTTGATACCAAGATTATTCGAGCATCTTTTAAAAAAGCCTATCATTTTTCCGGACAATTCTTACCTGTTAATTCAAGTTTTAGCAGCCTTAGGGAATAACAAAATGTACCGTAATTAATGGTGTATAAACCAACCTTTTTGTCGCCGAAAAAATTCAAAGTCGGGGGTGCGGTTTATACACGGTACACACACACAAAAAAAAAAAGTTTTGATTTATGGCGCTTTGCCTGGCAATGTCTCCCAGCTCAGTNGGTGTTTTGACTCACCACTCGGAATCAAAACAACACTCAAGTTTGTCTGTCATCTTGATTTGAAATTAATCTTTCTGATAGATCTCAATATGTAGTTTATAGTAATAATTCCTCCAATTTTCTTCTATTACATGGTGTACCACAAGGTCCTATCCTAGGTCCTCTACTATTTGTTTAATTTACATTAATGATCTTACACATTCAGCTGCACCCCGCAGTTAAATGAAAGGCCTTCCCGCGTGGGTTTTTTAACACCGACTCGGCAAAAAAAGTAGATTTTTTTTTTTAAAGGGCAAAAAAGAGGGGTGCGGTTTATACACCAGGGCGGTTTATACAACGTTAATTACGGTATTCTAAAACAGTAAATACGACTGATTTTGTATAATTGGTGAAATATTGTAATATATTTTTACGGATTTTTGACATGTTTATCTATCGTTTGATGTTAGTTTTTCAAAGTGCGAGTGTGTGCAAGGTATGTGCGAGAAAAGATTTATGAACATGCTTTGCATGAGGTATTTATACATACAGCACATTGTACGGAAGCAGCACATTAACGAAAGTGCCACCAAAGTCAGAGGTCAACACCATTGTATTGAGATCGTAAAGTCACACACTACACGTGAAAAGGGAGCTAAGCTGTATTGCACTGGTAAGATATTTGCTAATATTTTGTTATTTTTACCTCCGATTTTGAATTGCCGTAGGTCATTAAGAGTAGAAGCGGCATATCATTCATTAAAGGACCACTCTTACCCAACTAACATAGCCTTTCAAAACATGAATACACCTCTACTTATAATATTCCAGCCTCTGATTTTTCAGAAAATCTCTATATTGACCAAAAAATAATAACCATCTATGTTTCACAGATCTCACGCTTGCTGGGCTACACCCCTCAAAAAGGTAATAATGTCACATGGCTTGATGTCACTACGGAAACTGACGCCAGACTTACAAGAACGTGCATGCAAAATAACGAAAGGTCTGTGGTATAAGTGAGTATAAGCGAAAAGCGTCTGATTGTGACTTTTTGGTGAAAAAATGGCCAAAAACGTTCTAGGGTCATCGAGTGCATTATTTTTTGGATAACTGTCTCTTTTTTCCAATTCATATCATAGTTTGCCTTTTTAAAGACATTTTAATGCCTAAATCACCCTCCTTTTCACAAAAAAGTCGGAAGCAGACAACTTTGCTTAGACTCATACCACAGTCCTTTAATTATTTTGTGTGCGCGTTCTTGTCAGTCTGGCATAATTTTCCATTAGAACACAAACTATCAAACGAGTGGGCAAAGAGTCTACGGTGTTTATTTTAATCATTATTTTTGGGCATTCATGCTTTAATCGCTTGCGGCTTAGTTTCGTTTTTTCAATTCTATGGCTGGAATATACCGATACTATCAAGCCACCAAGAAAGAATTGGGATGCAGAAAAGGAAGAGAAGACTGAGGACTGCAGCTGAGAAAAGGAAAGAATTGAGGGTAATTTTCCACTTTAGCATACTAACTGTTAGGCCTCAAGAGTTTCAGTTTAGACCACTTGTTGTCACTCCGATATGCACTTTCAATTTTCAATAAGATGTAATTGCATTGCAGCGCGCAGTATATAAACTATAGATGGCAGCGTGCGGAAGAGAGGGAAATATCACGTGATCTAGTCTCTGCGAATTTTTCCCTTTCTGCCGCCATCTATAGTCTACTGTGCGCTGAATGGCAATTACGTCTCGCTTCAAAATGATGGCTAGCTTAACTCGATATCGAGTACGTAGCTCATGAAATATCATTATTTCTGTAAGATATTATGAATACATGTGTACATGTAGCTAGAGTATTATTTGTCAAAGCAGATTATTAATTTACGGTAATTTTGTTGAATTGGAGTCCCTTAAAGTCTTAATAGATTTTTTAAAATTTTGGTTTAATGCTATTGTTCCGATCAGCTCGGATGACGGTGTAAGGATGTAAACACGCATATCAAGCTTGACTTGTAACTACAGCTTGTCGTTATACACACATTTTAGAACAAACGAAAGGCACTTCGATGTTATTTCAAGAGCTTTAAATTATTTTCCTTTATCAAACTATCAAGGGTAAACCAATGTGTTGTGGATATATTTTGACAATTAAATCAATGCCTTTAGTATTACGATTTAATTGCAATAGTCTGATCTCTCTCTCTCTCTCTTGTATCCTTCCTCCGCTCAGGTCGGAGATCGTCGGCACTGTGAATCTGCCGAAGTTACATACGAAGTTGCTCTGTCTTCAGTGGGTCATAGATCAATTTCCACTTCCGTTTCTAAACGCACTCGATCGGTACCACGAGTGATTCCTTTCTTGCAGCCTCAATTTTAGAGCGATAAAAACACCTACCGTCAACTGAAACAATATCCATTTATTTCTAAAGCATATTTATTTGATTATATTGAAATGTAAGTTTGTGAATTTTTATTTTTAGTTCAATATTTCGAAATATCAGTTTGAAACTTAATTTTGAAAAACCCGAAACCTGAAAACCAAAAACCAGGTTTCAGCTTGACGGTCGAGGCCCGGGCGGGGACTCGTTTCGACTCAGCCCTGGTATGGGGAATGTCAACAAATGTCAGTTTTATTAAAGAAATGACCCATATGTATCAGACTCTTATTTCTGACTACGACTCTCTATGCTTTGCTGTACTGCTATTGTAGTACCAGTGGTTTAGAGACCAACGTTGGATCTGGTCTAGTCTATATTTCATCAGTCTCAGTCAGTTGACAATTTACATAAGGTCTCGATCTACCAGTCTGCTTCTGCCTCAGCCTTACTTCTGGTATGCGCAATACATAGAGAAATATACTTTAAGTATATATCTCTATGGCGCAATACCATTAACCATACGGCATAATTTTGGACTGCTAGCTTCAGTTTGAGGTGCAGGACTACAGCGTAGAGACGGTACTGAGCGACGACGTAGACATCCAAGCCCTAAACTGAGGTTTCCCGATGTCGGATGTGATCCAAATTCAGGTGGAAAATGCAATATATGATAATGATTAAAATAAGTACAAAATTGGGCTAAAATTCACTTGTTAAGAATGGATATTAAACTGCTAACAGTGCTAAAAAAAAAAAATGGATTCGGAACTACACTAGCGCCGAAGAATCACCCTTTTTCCCTTTAAAGACTTCTTTAAACTATAATTTCAAATGGTTGGAAAGATGCCCAGAGGAGTCGAAAAACATTGTAATTTAAAATTGTGACTTCTACCTCTTTACATTTCGAAAAAAATGTGACCCAACCCAACCAACCCGCTGTTTGAATCGTTTTCTATACGACGAGCTCCTCCGACGCCTTTGGCGTGGGCGTCGGAGCAGAGCTCCCTGCCCTGCCCCTGGTCCTTGACTCTGACTGAAGCTAAAAAAAAAAAAGGCAGAATATGATATTGGCATGATTGGCTTTACCTGAAATAGGAACTCTGCAACAAAGTCTCCATCGAACAACTTAAGGTTCTTCTTTAAACATCCAGCGTCCAACTTCAAGCCGAGATCGCGATCGAGGGCCGAGGAAAGACCTCAAATTTCAAACAGTAAACAGTGTCAGCCATTGGCATTGCACAAGGCCAAAGTTCGCAATAAACGCAGCGCGCGGGATTTCCGATATTTGAGGCGAATTTGACATGAGCGGAAGTGAACTCACAGTAAAGGTCACCTAATATGAATATTAATCAGTGGGCGGGCCGATTGAGAAAGGCCAGTCTTTCTTATGAATATTTATGAGCACATTTTGCGCGACGGTCAAACGGTATCAAGCTGCTGAATCTT
>BEXV01000129.1:128433-153995 GCA_003118195.1 Hemicentrotus pulcherrimus
TGATCATTAATGTTACTTGTGATGTCTACTACTGATTTTACTATGTCCATCTGTTTATATTTGTTATACAAGTGCGTTTATTCGCAATTCTATGTACCTGTTTTTGAGTGAATAGATGCTTTTTTGTTGTTGAATTTTTAAATTGTTTAATATTTGAATTTTGAAGAAAGAAAAAATATTAGATAGGCCTAGCTTTAATACTGACCTATATGATAACGATCCAGCCTACACAAAGAAGGAATTTGGAACAGAATATAAAGAAAGAATCTATTTTTATAAAATAAAAAAATAGTATCCATATTGTATAGTATTAATCGCACGTACTGGAGAGATTCACAAAAACATACATCCTTAAATTTTGAACAATTAAGAGAGTATTGAATTGATTGAATGATTTTTATTCGCCAAGCTTCATACAACAATATAATAAGTCAGCAGTCGAACTTTACCCACGACTGAAGCTCGAGGGCAGTGGGTCCAAGACATACATGTACACAATTAATAAGTTAAAGTAATAATATTTACCGATAGTTAAGAAAAACAATTATTAAAGATAATAATGATGATAACATTGATAAAAACATTAAACTGATCGGATAGAAATGAAAATAAATAAGATTAGAAACAGAAGAAGAAGAAGAAATGGAGGAGGAGGCCGAAGGCCGGAGCGGAGGAGGAAGAAGAGCCTAGACCTGCTATGTTACATTTCTATAACGTACAAAAACATAAGTATATACACAATTAAAGAAAGAGGTCAAAGAAAATATGTAAGCCTGGCTCATTAAATCATCTAAAGTTTTCAAACAACAATAATATTGGTTCGTAATCAAACTTGAACTTTGTGGCAAAGGTGACTTCCGGGTGGTTTACGCTTTAGCTTTAGCATCCTCATCATACCATCATATCGGCGGCGTACCATATGCACCTCCTCTAAACCCATTCAGCTAGTAAGCTCGGATCCCGCGAGCGCGAAAGTCGAATTGAAGTCGGAAACAGTGAGTAGGGTCTAGATTTAAGTTAATATTATCATTACAAGTTTGTACATTGTCGTATTCTCACCGAATAAGGATACATGTACCTTCAATAAATTTGAATATCTTTTACCTTAACTGTAGTATGTAGATCCTACCCGTACCCGGACTTGCATGACTGTAAGCGATATTATGCCAATCGGGAATGGACCGTGTTGTGGCGCTTGGCCGGAGCTCTCCCGGTAGAGATAGAGCTTCTTTCTGCTGAGCTCCAGCATTGAGCGCCGCGGTGTAGATCTACCATGATTTTATTGATCCGCTCGAGTGGCTCCGAATTTAAGTGGCCCAATTAACATGATTAACTTAAGCGCAACTTAAGTTCAATGGCAATGTCAATACGTAATATTATGTCAGAACCAAGGAGATTTTGCGCACTTCACACATGGGATTGCACACACTTAACTTGTTAGAATCTACAAATTACAACAATAGAAAAATCAATGAACATTTCAGAATAAATTTACAGTTTGTTGAATATGACAAAATGAGAATTTTTCAAACTTATAGTTATACAAAAGTTACGTAAGACTTGAACTTAAGTGAAATACTCAGCTTTTAAAGGATGCTGAAAAAATTGTAACAAATGTATCTAGAGCCGAGGTAGACCGAAAGCTTCAGTCTGTATATCGTCGGTTGTTCCACTGAGCTGGCTCCACTAGACCTAGGTCTAGTGGAGCCAGACGAAGTCTCAGTGGAACAACCAACGATATACAGACTGAAGCTTTCGGTCTAGAGCCGAGGCTGAGACTGAGTAAGGGTTTGAATGAAATATCATGATTTTGGTATCGGAACACAGAAAATTGGAAGCTGATCTCCTCGCACCAATATCTTGTAACAACCATTGAGTAAATGGCAGCCAGTAATACTAATAGCCAATAAGAATTAAGATGGGCCCTTGCCGGCGCCATTTAGGAAAATGAAGCTGCAATTTGCTGAGATCAGATGAATGTTTTGCTACAATTTTTTCCCATCCTATTTTGATGAAACTTTCACTGTTTTGTTTGATTAATTTTTTTCCATTATGATGTAACTTGTCAGTTCAACTTGCAAATGGGCTGGATTATCCTACAAAAGCACTACCGGTAAGCAGGCATATGCTTAATCTTGTGTTAGTTAAATAGTCTAGAGGTCTAGATCTAGACTGTAAATGAGGAAAAAAAATGAGAAAAAAAAATTGAATTTTTCATGTAGTTTGCACTTGAAGCAATAATTGTGTTGCATTTCACTTTTGCGGGATACTACATAATTATATGCTCTTCTCTCCTCTTTTCTTCTGTTTGTACCTTAGTACAGTTTGAAACTGATTGGATTCTGAGCAAAGCAATCATCCCATCATCATGACCTCGTCCAGCGATGGCAATGAGATCTTGGAAATCAAGAAGGCTCTAAAAGTTTGGGAGAATGACTTCAAAGAGACCAACAACCGCAAGCCAGGCCGAGATGACATTGCGTTAGCCCCCGACAATGTTCAAGGTACAGTCACTATGGACTCAGAAGTATTCCCATGAGCCGTAGGATAATACATCAAAAGGAGTGACATGGCTTTTTTATTCAGTTCAATTCCATTCAAAGAGTTATTTTTTCCCCTTTTTTTTTCTTCTCCTTTTTCCTTTTTTTTTTTTCTTCTCCTTTTTTTTTCTTCTCCAAAATTTATAGATGTATAAAGTTGACTATTTGTAGAAATGTTGATGGAAACATGTGCACACATACTGACCCTACACATAGTGAAAGAATGGTGTTCAAAACAACATTAATTAAAGCAGAATAACAAGAACAACAACACTGACAATAGACCAATTGATGTTACAAGTTATTCATTTCATATCCAGGTTATATATATATATACATTATGTATTAATCTATAAGTCATGAATCGTGTATCAAATACATGTTGCTCTTGAAATGTACTAATCTCCTGGAAAAATAGTTTGTGTATAGCTAGAATGTATAAAAAGCAACATCAACAGGAGTATGAAGAAAATAAAGAACAACATAATGGACCTGGGTTCTGTGTGCATGCTATTCTCTGCAAGCATGCAAGAATACCTTGACTAGTCTACTCAACAAGTTGTTTTTGTATTGACTGAGAATAGTGTTAAACTGCATTACCTCCTTGTAAAAGTGATATATTGAAGTTCATATTGTGAATACAGTGCAGCGATCCCTCACCCCTTAGGGCCCTTACATCTAAAGCCAAATATGTTTTGGTGATTGGAAGTTTGGAACACTTTTTGTATGTCTGAACTGGAACATGTAGACTAAGTAGCTTTCTAAACATGCATGACCCTTTTCCCCTTTGTGTTTAGGTTACCCATATAATTTTCTATACGTGGTTCAAAGATAATCTGTAATATGCAGTAGGGCTTAATTTTATGTAAAATGATCCACAACATAGATTTATCATAAAACGTAGTGTTATGAACCTCATACATATTCATGCATGAGCAGAAGAGTTGCTTGTGAAGATGGATCTTCTTAAAGGCCCACTGCAGTACTTATAGCTACTTGCGCCCTCTATATAACAAACAATGCCTAATCGGTGACCATTGGTCCCCCATGATCCTCTTTTTCTTATGTTAATTGAGAGCTGAGTTGATGAGATAACCACCTGTCCACTGACCTTGCAGGGCAGTCTAATCCCTCCTATAAACTAGTACAGATAAGCTTTAATAAACTTAGCATCCCACATCATGACTGTCATTGTAACAGGTATTTTATTATTTATAATATTGTATTCGTACTGCTGCTAGAGTTGTTGTGTTATGACTTTATGCTTTAATTCTAATGTCACCTTATTGTGACATATTTAGAAATATGTGAGCATTCTTGTATTCTCAATCACACTTCCATTAGAGCAACCTTTGTTTTGTAATTCTAATAATGGGGCAAAATATTTTGTTACATACAAATTTGACAAAATGGCCTCATGCGTATTTTTTTGTGTCTATATCATAGATTTGTACAGCAAGTACAGCAAATTGAAGAAAGGTCAAAAGCCAAGCAGCAATGTCGCTCAGGATGATGGAAACAAAACCAGATGTGATTCAACTCAAACTCCAGTAAAGAAGGTAGGTTCTCTGAAGGATAGATACATGCTGGTATATACGTAATTTGCGATGCATATCATGGCTTTGCAATATAGTAGGGAAGTGGGATGTCAAACTGGCCATTTGGCCAAGTAATCAAGGTTACTGGTTCCAAAGGATTGTGTGCTAAAAAATGGTGTGGTGATCACACCAGCCCTAGAAACCAAATTTGCCCTTCTCCATCCTGTCACATGAAGGATTTTGCGGTGAACCTCGTGCGCAGGCTTTTCTGTGTGGAACCAGTAACCTGGCTGATGGGCGAATATGATGTTAGAACTTCAATACCCTATTGGCCTCCTTCATTGTTTCCCTATGAAGGATTGCCCCCTGTGTGATTACCGATCGACAGATCATGATGTTATACTAATCCACGCACATTGCCAAGATGAGAAAGAATACATGAGCCAATTAATAATGATAATACTATTTGGTTCTTGTAAAGCGCATATGACTGTATATCTTATACACAGGTACACGGTTACTTTTATTTGTGACAAGTTCACAAGCACAAATCAGCGCCTTCAACTTGCACCTCGCAGTAAAATAAAGGCCCTTCCTTGCGTTGGGTTTTGAACATGGAACTGGCTTGCTGCCAACAGAGTCGGCCAAAAAAAAAAATAGGGGTGTGTCTTATACACAGATTTATGGTATTCTTAGTCCACACAAATTGTATAGCAGTCATATTATTGAGCAGATTTGCATTCCAACAGCAAACATTCTCTGTTTGGAGCCAGAAAGGTGTTAACTCATATACTTTCAGACAGAGTTAACATCCTTCTGGCTCTGAACGGATGATATCTTATATTCTTGTTCCTTTAGCCAACATAACTCCACTAAATACAACATTCATTCCCTTATCATATTCTGTGCAGGACTCAACCAGCAATGACGATAATGGGGAAGTGTTGAAGGATAACCTCGACAAAAGTGCAGATTCCGCTTGTGAAGATGTGTGGGGAGCTCACCTCAATAAAAGCAAGAGGAAGCCATCGGAAGAGGAGGGCGAAGTGACTGAAAAGAAGGAGGATGAAGCTGATGCAGCGCTTAAGATGTACAGCAAGAAACTCTTCAACAATAGCCGTGCAAACAGTCAGGTGAGCGAAGTGACCAAGTCAAAATGGTACTTGCAGAAAGATGTCTCAATAGACTTTGTGGAACATTAACCTTGATTTTGGGAAATTGACTTTATTATACCATCAAATTTCAAAATTTCTTATCTTAGATGATTATAGAAAACCCAATATCTTACTGAAAAAAATCAACTGAAGTCGTGCAAGTATGTGAAATGTCTTTCTCCTAGAACTATTCTGTTGTTAGAGTAGTTTTTATATTGATTGGAAAGATTTATTCCTTATATATCCAAATGTGGCTTCCTTTCATCTAGAAAATATGTTCACATTTAATTATAGATATAAAGTAATGAGTTTGTTTCATACACTAGTAATGATAATGGATTACAATTGTTCATGGTCATGTTGTCATTCTATGCAGATGTCAAGTGGTCCAAGACAGGGAAGGCCTAGTGCCAAGAAGCAAGACTTCTGGTCAAAAGAGGAGAAATCCAGTCCAAAACTGGACTCTTCTCTCAAGCAAGGATCTTCCATTCTCAGCCACTCAAAAGATCACAGAGAGCCCGCACCAGTCTTGGATTTCTTTGGAACCAAGCTCAGTACAAAGACCATCAAGTTTGGATCTCACATCAAGGGAAGGACTAACATGGATCCAGCTCGGGTAGTTGGACCAGGACTTCCGAAGACAAGGCACCACTCGTTGCAAAAAGACTGGCTGATGAAATGTGAGAAGGAGAATGAGCTTAAGCCATTCCTAGGAGATATAGATATGAATGAGAAGTCGGAGCTAATCAGTGACATGGAATTGATGGAAATGACTGGTAACTCGGTTAATAACGATAAAAGAAGTTCAAGGAGCAGAAGGAAGAGTGTAAAGGAATCTGCTGAGGTTCATGAAGCAGATAATGTTGGAGAGACTCCAGAAAAGCACACTGTGTCTTCACAAAGTGTACATCCAGGATCAGAAAGGGATGCTGGATATACATGTATTGTAAAGAAGAATAATGGTGCAAGTAGTTTTCCTCAACATGAACACATGCCATCAAAGGAGAGTCACAAAACCGAGAAAGCTCAATTCTCGGAAAGTGTGCCCGGGAGAGGAAAACATAAAGAGAAGTCTGTGAATGGTGGTGATGATTCATCTATCAATAACGAAAGTTCCAAAGATAAATCATTTGATGGAATCTCTCTTGCTGAACTGAACCAAATTGAAAGTAATTTAGATTGTATTGGAGAGAGTGATGAACACAAAAAGAGAGTCAACATTTCTCCTTCAGCTCCTCCATCCAAGAGGAGGAAAACAGGTAGCGAGAAGGAGCCGTTGATTAAAGACGGAGGAGAGAAAGAAGAACAGGCGAAGGTTGAGAAGGAGGATGGTGAGGACGACTCTCCAAAGAAGGGAAAGAGAAGAGTGTCTGGTGGTGATGGCGTCTCCTCCTCCTCATCATCATCCAAGCGTAGTAACCTCAACGAGAACTTTGTGCGGTTGAACATGCTCACCAAGAGCTACCGGAGGAAAGGGAAAGGAGGGATGAGAGGGGAGGCATACAAGAGGATGATGTGGAAGCAGAAGACAGGTGTTGGAGGATCAGGCAGGGGCAGAGGAAGAGGAGGAGGAGGAAGAGGAGGAGGAGGAAGAGGGAGAGGGGGATTCCGACCAGGAGGAATGAGCCAATCAGGGGATAAGTGTTTCAAGTGTGGAGGGACTGGTCACTGGGCAAGTAAATGTACAGGTAGGTGTATTTCCTTATAATCAATATAATGAGAGAAAATAGGTAGATTGGGGAAGCACAGTATCATTTCCAAAAGATCATTTCTTTACCTGGGTAAATGTTCTTACTTTTGTTTCACATGCGTAGCGGAGCAAGGCGTACTGTTTAATGGTATGATATTTTATATTGTCCTAATTCTAAAACACAGGACAAGGCTCTGTCAAGAAAAAATGTGAGGATGAGTCTGAGGATCCAGAGACTGTGATGGGTCCTATACCAACCCTTGAGGAAGCTGCTCTTGCTGCAGCAGGCGCCAAACTTCAACCAGGTGGGTCGTCTTTTTACCAAATGATAGCGATGCAGTCCACACGAGGTCCCTGTTTCATAAAATTTGTAGTAACAAAAAATTACAATAAGTGATGTCCTCATAGCTTGGAGGCTGTTGGGGCAACAATAAAATGGACCTTGAGACATACAGGTCCTCCATAGCTTACTGTCTTCAGCTTTTCTATATAGCTGCTCAAATGACATTCCTGTCCACTTCTTGATGTTATCAGTCCATGCCCTAGTTGGTCTGCTCCTCTTGATAAGTGATATAAGCTACTTAAAAAAAAAAAAATTATGAACGTGATTGGCTAAGAGCAAATTTGTTGTAGAACCATTGCAGCTGTTACAGATTACATGTTTTATGAAACAGGACCCAGTATTGTAACAAGTGCATGCTGTTCAATTTAAGATAGTCATGTAGTTTGTTTTCATAGCATGTGTTCATGAGGATCAAATGTTGTGTTCCAGGTTGCGTGTGGAAAAAAACACTTTTGCAATGGATGCATCACCCTGATTATCTCTCACATGAGAATGCCAACATTTTGTGCTGTAATTGTTTTTGAAAAAAAATATCTGATGCTGAATGGTCTAGGCATTTTACATTCGAATATTGGATTGTTTTTATTGCCGAAGATCATACATCCCTTTTTTACATTGATCAGGTTTTAAAATGTTAGAATTCATTTCTAAAACCAAGTTAATTGATTCTTGAGATGTGAGCAATGAGGTGACAAGTGCTAAAAATTCAACTTTCCTATAAAATGGTCATTGTTCTTTGCTCCTTACAGGAAACCTTGCAGATGAAGGAAGAGGAGACAAGTTTGAACCTCTCAGCATTGCCACTCCCGTCTACGAGAAACCCATCGCTTCTCGTTCCATTGAACCTTTGTATGAGCCTACAGAAGAAGGCATTCCAGACGGTAAGGATTGGGAGACCCCAAACTTAAGGAATTTATATAGTTGCCTCGTCCTACGACTTATCGATTAGTGTTGTTATAAACTTAGTTAAATACTTCTGTATGTCACTATTATCAGGGTTCTGCATATTTGACAGGTATTCTCCTTTTCTTTTCCTCTTTTCCCTCTTTTCCTTTTTAAAATGCTTTGAAGGTGATATTTGTAGCTGCTAACTAGGGGACCCACATTGAATGTGAAAATTCTGTCAATTGGTCTAATTCAATTTAAAATTTGTATCTTTACATACATTATACTTGAATGATTCTTCTCTAACAATCCTAGTCTTTATATAACCTCTCAACATTGAAATATTTTAAATCTATGTAATGTACTTTTAATTTTGGTGATTTCAAGTACAATATCTGAGTTATTTGATGTATCTTTCTTTGGTTCAAATCTTAGCAACACCCAAGGAAGTGTTCTCTGATTTCAAGAAGATGGGCTATGATACCTTCAGACCTGGCCAGGAGGAAGCCGTGATGAGAATATTATCAGGTAAGAGATGATTGATGACGATGATGATGTTGATGATGATAATAATGAAGAAGATGATGATGATGATGATGATGATAATGATGATGATGTTGTTGATGGTGATGATGATGATAATGATGATAATGATGATGATGTTGATGATGATGATGATAATGATAATAATGATAATAATGCTGTTCATGCCACTGTTTCCTCTCACCATTATGATCTTTAGAAAATATATTTTCCTTCAATAATGAATTACCGTATTTGCCGGTGTAAACGTCGCAGTATTTTTGGGAGAGAAAAAATCAAAAAGTCTGGGTGCGGCGTATATACGGCAACAGAGTAAAAAAAATCAAGCCAAAACCACTATAGAACAGGACATTTCCACACATCTTACCAACAATTTTACCTTGCATTACTGACATGAAGACGCATATAATCTTCCAAAAACAACATCTGCCGATAGATCTTGATCAAAGTTCGTGCCAATGCATTGCAAAAGTAAAATAAGGGGCCGTTTAACGCATCCAGCACGCGAAGTCGCCGTTTTCAATCCATTTGAATGTATAGATCACTAAAGAACTGCAGGCCTAGGCATCGGTGCAGGATAGTCGCGCGGTCTAAGGCGCTGGCTTCAATCCCCAATCTACTTGTGTGGATCCGGGTTCGATCCTGACTTCGTCCAAAATTTTTTTTTTTTTTAAAGGTCAAAATAGGGGGTGCGGCCTATACAAGGGTGCGGCGTTATCACCAGCAAATACGGTATCAAAAAATGTAAGATCTGTAGATCTGTAGATTTGTGGCCATGATTTGTACGTCCCTTGAAAGACCAATGCCAGTATATGGTGAAGGCAAACAGTGGAATTAAAGGTCTGCCATATTTAATTCCAACAAACTCCAACAAGTCGATCTTAGTCTTTGTGAAACACCCCCTGGAATGGACTGGAAGGAACTCCAGGCAATGATTTAGCTAATGGCTTGTAGAGATGGTGTAACTTTTTTAGTGTAACCTTCAACAACTAATTCATTTGATCATCTCGACCATGCCTCGCTAGGCCTCTCCACTCTGGTAGTACTATCAACAGGAGCAGGGAAATCCCTATGCTACCAGCTGCCAGCCTACATGTACAACAAGCGCAGCCCGGCAATTACTCTGGTCATCTCTCCACTTGTTTCACTTATGGAAGATCAAGTGTTAGGGCTCCCTAGCTTCCTCAAGGGTGCCAGGCTGCACAGTCACATGAGCAAACCACAGAGAGAAAAGGTAATTTTTTTATTAAGGGGCTCCAGTCAGTTATATTGCCAATTGGCTAAGTGATTTCCTCCTTTGTAACATTTGAAATGAATAGTTATAGTTTACCTGATGATTATATTGAGGAGGATATGCCTGATCTGGAAGTAAAATCGTACTTAGCTTCCTGAGTGAGCTGCCAAAGGGATTACCCAACCAAGTACCAAGTACCAAGAACTTTCAAAGTAAAAATTTTAGTATTCCATAAAATCTGTATTATGAATATCACATGATTTATTAATGTATTTGACGTACCTTGATATTTTGATAGCAATCTAGGTGTTATGATGTATAAAGTGATATAGTTTATGAATTAATGTGTCCATTGAAATTGCAAACATAAATTCTTTTGATGAAAACATCAACTCAGTTTACTGAAGAGGCCTGAGTGAATGTAGATCTTACAAAAATCAAATGTATAGATAAGAGGGAGCAACAGTGTCAGAAGCTTTCAAAGAAAATGTTACTGTTTGTTAATGTAAGTCTTACAAAACGGAATGTTTCAAAAGTGATGCAGCCTCATATTAAAGCTCTCTTAATTACAGTCACAGTTTGACATTGATGAAGTTAAACCCTTCTGTTTTCCAGGTCCATGCAGAGATTGAGGCAGGGAAGGTGCAGATCCTCCTGGTATCACCGGAAGCAGTGGTAGGAGGAGGTACAAACTGCCTACCCCACCCCTCCAAGATGCCACCTATTGCCTTCGCCTGCGTGGATGAAGCTCACTGCATCTCAGAGTGGAGTCACAACTTCAGGCCCTCATACCTGATGCTGTGCAAGGTAACAGAATTTTCACAGTGACATTAATTTTAAATTAAGTTTTATTTTACCGTAGGGTTTATTTGACCAATATTTAAAATTTTATGTTTGGTGATGTTTAAAGGAAGATATTATATGCACCTGAATCAGATTCTTCCTTTGATGTAAACAACCCCACATAAAGCTTCTACTTTGTTTTGGACTAAAAGTATGTGAATTTTGATTTTCCTAATATTTTTGTGAAAATTCAGTGTAATCACTTACGTAGTGCTGAATATTAGATTCCCTTTCCCTTTATATTGCAACATTTTGATTTTACAACTTCTTTTTACGTGTTGAAGTGTACTATCCAAAAGGTTTGACTCAGTTTTGAACTGAGGTCCACCTGAGCCAGTTTGTAGGCAAAAACAGAGAGCCGACCAAAGGGATATACCGCTAGACCAACTCACATCTCCTTGTGAGGAAAACCTGAGACCCATTTCACAAAGCCTTTTTTCAATGACAAATGACAAAATTCAGTGACAAATCTGCTGATACCAACCAGAAGCAAGGATTTCAGTAGCTTATAACAAAAACTGTCATTTGTCACTGATGACAAGTTTTGTGAAATGCCCCCCTGGATTTTTATTCTTCAAGTACATGTGGTAAAGTGGTGACACAGATTTACTTCAACACTCCATTCATAAGAGAAGTGCTTTTCATTTCTTTATACTGCCTCACAGTAGAAACATTGTGTTCACCACTTCATTTGTACATGATTTGTTTCGATCTAAAATGGTAGGTTTTAAAGGAGAGACTTGGTGTCCACTGCATCTTGGCGTTGACTGCTACCGCCACTAAGACCACCTCTGACAGTGTGGCCCACCACCTGGGCATCGCTGACCAACCAGGAGCGGTCATCAGGGGATGCTCGGTGCCCAGCAACCTGCAGCTGTCTGCTTCCAAGGATCTAGACAGAGAAAGGGTAAATGTGTTTTATTTTATTTTTCATTTGACGAAGAGTATGCCAAATCAAAAAACAAACAATTTGAAGTTGATGTATTCTGTGTGGGTGTCTCTCATATAAGAAATAAATAAATTTTGAGCAATGTTTGAGTACTTGGTACTTATTGTGAACTGTCAAAACAATGATACTTATTCCAAAAAAATATTGTGCCATTTCATACAGTAAGGGATATATATATATATATATATATGCCATTCTGAATTTGGAAAAAAATGTTTAGTGCATGTATTTTGACATCAACCATTATAACATTGATGTCAATGTTTGTGAGAAGAAAAAAAAAATCAAACTTTTTTTCAATCGATTCTCTTGACTATGTGTAGGCTTTGATCGAACTGCTGAAGGGGGAGAGGTTCCGCAAGCTGAAGTCTATCATAGTGTACTGCATCAGACGAGAAGAGACGGAGAGGGTTGCCTCTCTCATCAGGACTTGCCTGCAGACTGAGCCTTTGGACTCTGACGACGATGATGATGATGACGTGGGAGAGAAGATGGAAACTGGAGAGGATGGCCAGGATGAAGAGAAGAAGACGAGCAAGAAAGAGACCAAGAAGAGCAGCTACCAGAAGAAAATGAGAGGAAAGAAGAACAAAAAACCTGGTAAGTATTCATCTGTTGTATGGCATGCTCTTCTGGGCCCTGTTTTATAAAACTTGATATCAATGACAAGTTACAAGCTACTATTATAAGCTACTGAAATTAAGGCATCTGATTGGCTGAGAGCAAATTTATCATTTGTTATACCGTGTAGATAAAAAGTTTTATGAAACAACGCCAAGGTCATGGGTAGACATCCCTGCCATGATAACAGTGCCAATGGCTTCAAGTCCGTTTGGAAAGTTCCATTTTATTACTCATTAAATTCTATTTACAGACTGGTAAGCCAGTGGATAAAGGGACTGGTTTTGATGAAATGTGATACATATTTGTGATCTTGATGTTGGTTGAATTCTGATGATACACAAGATTTTCTGGACAAAAGAGTTGCATTTTGGATGCATGCATGCTTTCTCTTCACTGAATATATCCATAAAGGATCAGAAAGTTTGACATTTGTTGAGGCAAAGAAATTTGATTTAGTGTAGATAATTATAAGGAAAGGAAATCCATGTAAGAATAGACCTAGATCTAGGCCCCGTCTTACAAAGAGTAGATATCAATCTCAACTATGTACATAAGAGATAGGAGGCTGCAAACTCGCGATTGATTCGAGGACTTGCGATTGAGTTAGATCAATTGCAACTCTTTGTAAGACAGGGCCCTGATGTCCTGAATTTCAAAAAGAGTTGCTGAAATAATGCCTTTTATTTGTTATTTTGATTTTTGTCATTCAGTAAAACTTGAAGCTAATAGCTGTGAGGCCTACCACGCCGGCAAATCACCTGCAGAGCGCAGGAGGGTTCAGAACCAATTCATGTCGGGTAACCTGCGTGTTGTTGTTGCCACGGTAGCGTTTGGTATGGGGCTTGACAAGGCCGACGTGAGATCAGTCATCCATTTCAATCTACCGAGGACCTTTGAGAGCTTTGTACAGGAGATCGGACGAGCAGGGAGAGATGGGTTGCCAGCGCATTGTCATATCTTCCTTGATAAGACAGTGAGTAAACTTTGTAAAAAAAACTAAAAAAGGAAACTCTTTCCAGAGGTTTTTTTTTTGTCACCACCGATTGAACTTAAAACTGTCAAAGATTATGATAGACTATAAAGAGATATAAGAATAAAATGTATTATTATATACAGAATTCTAAAAGAATTTTCCTAATTTAATTGATTTTTTAAAGGTATTTTGTTGTACTACTTACCTGAATATGGCATCTTATTGGTAAAGAATACCGTTGATTCAAACATTTTAAGAGTATCTTGCTAAATTGATGATGCTACAAATGCCAACTTCTTGCCCCCTTTGTGTTGACCAGTCACTAATCTAATGTTTCTACATCATAATCAATATCATTCATGATGTCTAAGGCAGTACAATTCATAAGTCCCTGTGAAGACACTATAATTTCCACACATTGCTCAGAATTTGTAGTATGTTTTTGTTTCTCCTGCAGGGAAGTGATGTCTGGGAGCTGAAGAGACACACCTTTGGGAACTCGGTGGACCGGTTCACCGTCAAGAAACTAGTCAAGAGGATCTTCAGACCCTGCAAATGCAACCAGATCCACAAACTAAAAGAGGTACGTCTTGATTTGGCCTTTAAAAAAAAGATGCTGTATTGCATTTTAGGTGCCAAAACATTGGTCGGTCAGTCCGAATTTTGTTTCTTTCTTTTACCTTTTTTAGATAGATTTTAAAAAAATTGAGTCGGTCGCAAAGGGCAATACACTTTTTTTTTATGCCTTATGGTAATAGTGAGGTCCAAACTTTAATGATGAGATATTGAAAATAGTGCTGTTAGTGATAAAAAACGATCATAGATTTCATGTTCTGTTGATGAATAACCAATGCATTTGGTTTTATAAATATCACCTGTAGCTCTATAAGAAGTTCTGAGTGCAGTGTTGATACTTATTGGGGCGTTTCAAGAAAGTTGCCATTGATCGCAAGTTGCAAAATTTGCAACTGATATTTGCAATCGATTGCAACTCAACTTTCTTGCAACGCCCAACTAGTCTCCTGAATTCCTAGGATTTTGTTAGGATTAAAGCTTTAACAATTAGATCAAGTTAACTAGATCTAGCTTTTATTCTCCCCATCTCTCTTTCTCTCTTACTGATGGGGCGTTGCAAGAAAGTTGAGTTGCGATCAATTGCAAATTTGCAATTAATCGCACAAGACTTACACTTGATTTGGGGATTTGCATTTGTGATACTAAAGAATGTAGACCATCAGCTCAGAGTCTGAAGAGCATTAGAATTGATTCAAAATTATGTGAAGAATAATTTATGAGAGCACTTCTGTCTTTCATCAGACACGTTTAGTGTGTTAGGGTCTACCAAGTAAGCTAATCTTTGCATATAAACAACCAGTGGGCCTCTAGGTCAAAACTGAGAGACTTTGAAGATCACAACTTTTGCCTCATGCATGCCTACTGGTATGCTTACTTATCAAAGAGCGTTGCTCCTATCACCCAAATTAAAATCCATGATGATCAGTAACAAATTTGTTATTTTATCTGAATAAAAAAGCAATGTATATCAAATCATTTTTATATTTCATTTCAGCATGACAATAATTATGTATTTATTATATATGTAATAAATAGTTATTTATAATGAATTATTATATTTAACAAATTACTATATATATAATATATTAATTTACAGTCAAACCTGCTTTAGGTGGTCTCTCTATACAGGTGACCACCTGTATAGAGAGACCACTTTTCTACAAAGACTTAATTTGTTGTTTTCCTTGAAAATGGTTCCTTATTGAAACATGTACTAAAGGAACTTGTACAACAACAAAAAACACCTGCCTTTAAAGCCCACTTTTCTTGTCTCCCTTGGATGGTCTTTATAGACAGGTTTCACTGTATATATTATCATATATCTGAATACTAGCTGACTGTTTTTTCCCTTGACTCCACAATGTTTTTGTTTTTTTGGCAGGCCAATGCAGGAGAGAATGACGAACCTGAGCCATCTCACAGTATTTGTCCAGGTCATGCATGTTCCTTTCCTGTTGAGTCAACAGTACAGGACTTGGATATCAAAGAAGAAGGTACTGATTCCTGTTTCCTTCGTTCTTTCTTGTCACTCTCCTCTTCCTCTTCTTTTGGAGACACTGGAAAGAAAAATAGTAAATAATATTCCAATTTTATAAAGCGCTTATTACATTTACGATGTCTCCAAGTGCTTTACAGATATACTGTTACCCCGGTCATTGGATTTAATACTTGCCCGCTCACACTGTGTGCACAATCTCCACTCTCTGGGGAACATCCCAGCTAGGCGTGACTTGAAGCTCAAAAACTGTTTGATCAACAATGACGGTCGCATCCTTCCGGTTACCCATTTACAACAGGTATGGAGATAAAGGGGACCTGAAGTTGTTAGCTACTGCAGAAAATGTGATGAGGAGATATCTTTCGATTTTATATTGGAATGAGGAAAAGTGTTGGTTTTGGTATTTTTTTGTCAATTTTCTTTGATTCCTGAATTTTATCAAAACACACTTTGCCTGAGGGTAGATCTAGATCATATAGGGTTTCTAATATTTCCAATTATTATTCCCCAAACCCTAGGTATTGCAACCCTGATGTGTTACCTTGAGCTGCACCCAGACCGCTGGCTGGTCACACACCCACACACCTACACCAAATGCGAGCTCAACTTCTACGGAGGCCCGCGAGAGATGCGGGAGTGCGCCATCAAGAGTCCCGCCATAGCCGCAGCACTTGCCAGGGAACGGATCAACGGCAAGAAGGGCTCTAAGGACACCGGCAGGACGATGCTGGAGTTTGACGTCGTGGAGCTGGCGAGCGCCATGGGCTGGGAACTTACGCCAGTCAAGAGAGAGCTTAGACGGCTGCAGTGGAAGCATGATAAAATAAAGGGTATAGGATCATAAACAAGATGTGTTTGCCGTCATCTTGCCCCTTAATGACTATTCATAAAGCGTCTTCAGAACAATTCTAGCATAACTGCCAAATATCCAAAATGCAACACTTATTTATGTACTGTGAGGTAAATTTAATGCAACCTACCTGAAAATTAAGGCAACAATACATGAACAGCATACTTGTACATATTTATGTTGACGGCCTCTCTTAAATTGTTGCATGAATCACTAAAAGCATAGGTATAAACCAGGCCTCATAATTGCCTGATTTTTTTTCTTTCTTTTTTTTGTTCCCGATTTTATTTTTATTTTCCTGATTTTTCCCTATTTTCCCCTATTTTCCCCCAATTTTCTTACTCAATAGGGCGGGAGGGATGTTGTTAGATGCCCACTATCACTCCTGTTATAAACTTCTAATGTGATCTGCTCTTGACAATTCAAGGTTGCTGTTAGTTTTCATTTTATTCCATTAAATCACACATTTTACCCAATATTTACAAGATGTTATATAAGTTTCATTTGTATTTTAACGGCTCTTTATCAAGATTTCAGTAGAAGAAACAAAACTCACAAAGATGATGATCCCTGACCACCCCCTTTGCAGGTTCATCTTTTGTTTTAATGCTTTTATATTTGATTGTAATTTATATTGTCTTTTTATGAATCTGTGGAAATAAAAGAAATTGAAATTGAACATTATGTTCAGATTCTCTGTGTGAGGTTTTAGTGGATCCAAGGAAACTCCAGGATGGCAGTCAATATTCCATTCCCTCTTGTTTTTCTGATACAGGTTGGGTGAGGACTGGTGTGATGGTGGAGTTTTCTGAACTGGCCTTCTCTTTCCATTGCCGTGGCAACCTAAGTGACGAGGAGCTGGATGGTGTAGTAGACTTTCTTCATGGGAGGGTGATGAACCTAGAGCAGAGAGAGCTCGGGCAGCTCGATGCTATCTACTCCACTCTAGAAAGGTAAAATCAAGTTTGAGTGGAAAATGCTAGCTTTTATAAAGGATGATGATGATCTAATGGCTTAACTTAAACTTTACAGTAACTTTCACCTCATTGTAGCAAGTAACAAAATGATAAATACAAAGTTTACTAGACAGTCCTTCTTGTCAAAGTTATAATTCTTTGATTGTCTGGATCTGAAAGTGAGTTGTCTAAGAGGAAAAGGAAGACTGAAGATTCCATGGAAAAATATGGTGAAGAAAAAAAGCAGTAAGGTTGGTCTAAATGAAGAGGGTACTCGATACATGAAGAAGTGGAGGGAGCTACTGCATCATGCCGCTACAGTTGGTGAGGGGAAAATGCTGACTTTCATAAAAGAAAATGATGATCTAACGGCTTAACCTGAACTTCAAAGTAACTTTCACTTCAATGTAGCCAGTATCAACAAGGTAAAATACACAATTTACAAGACAGTGCTTGTTAAGTAGTTAAGTTAAAAGTTAAGTAAGTTAAAAGTAAAGTAGATTTCTGTCTGTTGGAACTGATTTACATTTATTATAGTGTTATCAGCTGATAAGATCATAAGATGTTATTAATTAATTTTACATTAATTCTCAAACTTACTCCAGGGCAAAACTTGTAATTCAAAGACTCCTCTTGCATCTTTACCCTCTCAAGTTATAACACATCCCTGAATGACTACCGGTGCTGGTTTAAATACCATCCCAAGAACCTTCTCCTCCCTCAGATTCTCAAGAACGTTGGTTTCCTTCGACATCTGAGAGGTCACATCTGTTAGTTGTCTGTTGTATTCCTAGTAGGTAATGAGTAGGTAACAACTTCAAGTCTACTTTCTTCACAGTGTCTCCAAGAAGTCCTGGATGGATTGTTGTGACGAGGTAGACCTGGAGCGTAGTGATCACCTCCGAGGGGAGCTCATCAAGTACTTTACAGAGGAGCTGGACCTATCAAAGATGAAGCGCAGTCAAGCGGACGCCACCAAGGTCAGTTTTGAAACGAGAGTTGCGCATACATGACTTGTCTGCGCCTTTGATAAGGCAGCTAGATATTGGCGCTTTATAAATTGCTGGATTGGATTGAATTGTCTGCTCTAAGTATTCTTGTGTATTTATTTCAATATACCAAATGTCACAATATTCATTAAGAACATCAAAAGTAGTCCTAGATATGTTTAAATTGCACCAGACTTCAGAAATGGCTTTTTTTAAGTCTGTGCTATATAAATGCCACCTACCTATCCACTGTTTCATACTTTGTATCAGACACAGTGAAACATTCATAAAAATTATCACTTACACCAATAATGTAATAGGAGTTATATACATTATTTGCTTACAAAGTGGTTGAGATGGTATGAACATGGATACATGACCATGTTGAGATAATTGTAAAATGTAGGCCTGTTTCCCAAACATCGCTTCTCCCAATTCAGTAAAATGACAGGAATAATAATAACATGATCCCGTTTTGCCCACAAAGTCCTACATAGAAAATAGAAAACTATTGGATCGACCCCCTCCACCCCCCCCCCAAAAAAAGAATCGCAGACTTTCATATAAGTAGCTTAATTTCTGTTTTTTTACTACACAGAATGCTGCTTCCGAAGAGGGGCGTATCCGCATGACCATACACCAGTTTATGAGCGTCAAACATGATCGGACATTCACCGGCCGTGCCGTTGCTCGCATCTTGCAGGGGATAGCAAGCCCATGCTACCCAGCCATGGTCTGGGGGCGGGATCGACGATTCTGGAGGAGCCATGTCGAGGCAGATTTTAGGACTATTATTAGAATCGCCAATGAAGAGGTCATGAGGATGAGATGATGAAAGAAACTTGTCGTCTTTTTTTTCTTAAAGAAATGAAAGTAGAGATTGAATGACAGTATTAAGCTTTTCCATAGATCACCACGCATGTAGTATCTATATTTCATCTAGGATGAAAGCTTACTGTATATGCCTTTTTTCTCATGAAAGAACTTACCAAAATAACTGATGTACTTTCTCAAAGGGAAGTCTTTAACATTTTAGCTGCTAAATTCTCCCATTCCCTTGGGGCTTTACTACAAGAACCAAATGTCTCCCATACCTAAATGTTTCCTCATTTTCAATTTCATACCAAGAGACAAACAAATTAGTATTATTTCTTTGCGATTTTAGGTTTTTCCTTCAGATTATATTGTGACAAGCAAAATTATTGTTGTTTTAGACCTACACATGATGTGCATCACACTCTTATAGTCTGCATGCAAGCAATAGAGCCCATTCACTCCTGAGCCGTCACACTGCTTTGAACTGAAGTGTTATGCAAACATCATGATAGATTGGCATGTGAAGTACCATTTTGTATTACTGCCATGGAGCCCATGTCTTTATTAGTGCCGTATAGAAGAGCTCCCTCTTGTGTTTGCCATTAGTGAGCTTGCTTATGTTTATCGGTGAGCCACAACTTTGATTCGTCAGATTCATACACAGATGATAGAACTAGAGAAATACATAATATAGTAAATTTTACTTGAGGGATGTTATATTCTGCATGTATGCAAAATTAATTTCATTTTTATTTTCATAATAGAATAGTTCTGGTGTTGCACATTACTGTTATACCTTTTAAAAAGGTCTTGATGCTCTTGAAAAAAGGCAAACACAAGCAGGAAAAGCTGCAAGAAAAATATTGGTGTGTAGAAATATAATATCAATAAATTTGACAGACATTTTGTGGTACAGTTTTGAATTATGTGACTGTTTCTACAGCACATGTATATGCTTATACAGGAAATCTTTTCATAGTTCTTGGTCAGCATGCTTAATGTTTAATATAAAGCAATAATTAAAAAAATCTCAAAGCAGAATCCATTCTTATATACCGAATATAATTTTCTTGCAGAATAATCCCAAGTTAGAATGAAATTATTGCTGAACAAAATTCAAAATCTTCAGATGCATCTTATGAAAAGTATGTTTCTGTATTTAGAGGGTATATTTAACAGATCTCCATATCAATGGTAATGTGTATGCGGAGGCCCATATCAGTAGATATTTAGCTTATTTGTCTAAGTGCTTATCACATTTGTGTAATCTTAATGGTGTTTGCATTGGCAAGTATTCCGTGCCATACATTAAAGTGAAAGAGCAAGCTTGCCAATCATCAGTTTGAGGTAATCAAATTCTTTTGCATTTTAAAGTCAACATTATCAAAGTTTGTATTACATTTGTATTAATGTTTTGATTTTATCAAATTTTGTTGTTGATGTGAAATTGATTCAGGTATGATTTATAACAATATAATAATCTGGATTTATATAGCACTTAATACAGAATACCGTCTCTTAGCCCTTTACAGATATTATTACCCCAGTCATCGGATTCATTCATGCACAATGTGCACCATCTCTACTACCTGGGAGTCATCGTAAGGGCATACAGAAGGCAATTACTAACACAAAAGCTTTAGTCATTCTACTGGATCCCCAGTTTTTTTCTTGGGTATTGAGTGGCAAATGTAGATTACCGGTAATGCCTTGCCAAAGGACATTAGTGCAGTGTCGGGGATCAATGCACAAACTGCTTGAAACGCTCGACTACGACACTTCTACTATTTATTTTGACATTTGAAATATTGTTTGGCACCAACAAACGCTGTGGCTCTGTGAGAACAAGTTAAAGCTGACCATATTTCTCTGATCGTGGCTTCATAAATGTTGTATGCTATATGTCATGAACACCATCTCTCTCAACTATAGAGTGCCAGTGGGCTCTTCTCTGATGGTTGCATCGAGTCTTGCAGCAACCACTGCAGCCTGGAGCTCCAATCTCGGCAACGTCGACCTTTTTAGCGACACTACCCTAGATGTAGCTGTCACAAATCTCACATCATAGCTGCCATCCTCTAGTTCCCAGCAGATGTACACACACGCTCTAAATGCCTCTTATAACAAAAGACACATAATGTCGGTTGAAGAATTGAGTGAATTAAAGTAAGGTGTTCGGTGTTGGTATTGGTGTTGAGAGCATGGAAAGGCTGCTGAACCGAACTACAACACTGTCGTTCATTTTAGAAGGACAATACCGATCACGTTATCAATAGCTCAACACCGAGTGACGTCCTACTCTACAGGCGATAAGTCTTGCGATAAAAGCATAATCCATTGAGATGAGATGTGATGGTTATTTTACCTGACTGCTAAGAAAGCATAAAGCGACCAGACGGAAATATACCCGTCAATGTATAGAATTACTTGCTTCAACTTTTCATTCCAGATAAAATAAAGGGGAAAAAGTAGAGCTTATAATTGATTTAATTAATTTTCATCATAATAAATATCATTATGATGAATAAATTATGGCTATTTGTTGCCGGTATATAAACAAAACTCTTCTAGCGACAGCCCTCCCCCCACTACGATCCATCTTTCATCATTTTCACAATCACCAGGTCATCATTATCACATCATCATCATTATACTATTTCATTAATGTAATTATTATAATTATTTTTATTATTTACATTATTTTCATTTTTTTATTTTATATTATTATTGTTATTCGATTTCATCATCATCACCATCTTCACGTTATATATTCCTGCCCATCGGGCATCATAATCTCATGACTTCCTCATGATGTAGTTGCCATGCGTCCTTGTCTCACCTGAGTGCATCTTAACATGGTCAATTCCAATAAGTAGATCTGTAGATCAACTCCCTCTGTGTATCTCTCTAGGGTTGAGGTGAACTTGAACTTATGTCATCATTGGTGCATGGTAACCACACTGCCAACATTTTATGGATAGTCTTTCCATCTACAGAGCTGACAGTCACTGTATACAGTGAAGTCTTCAGAACTTCCTCCTCCTCACCTTGGTGATTGTGATGCTGATGCTCTTTCCTGTCAGTCTCAAGTCTTCAGCAAGAGATCTCGGTGAATGATACTGATCTGGGCCCCGGTATCCAGGAGAAGAGAACCCTATAACTCTCTCTTTCTCTTTATCTCTCTCTCTCTCTTTCTCCCTCCCTCTCTCTCTCCCTTTCTCTCTTTCTCCCTCCCCTCTGTCTCCCTCCCTCTCTCTTTCTCTCACTCTCTGTACCTAGCTTTCTTTGTCCTGTACAAGAAATGAATCAAGGTAGTCCACTGCAGTGAAAGAAGCAGAAGTTTCGCCTCTTCCCTTTCTATCCAGGAATTCATGTGTTCTTACAGGGTGCAGACCCTCTTATGCTGTTCTTGTATGGATAAACTTCATAAAGTTATGAGTAGACATCTTGAACATTTAAGAGGTTTTCCTCTTTGTTTCTTTCAACATGATGGCAGAGACTTCAAAAAATCAGTTCAAGTGCAATTTCCCTGGACTAGCTTATCCCATTTCTTGCACAGGACAAAAGAAGTACTTAAGGTTTTCCTTCAAGAACCATTTGTTAATTACTCTACAGTTCAAGCGCACTTTCAACAGATTATTGTATTATATCCAACAGAAATCATTTTCACATCACATAACACGCCTTGTTCGCAGTTTTGCACGTTTGAAAAGGTGATTTCCAAGGTTAATAAAATCGCCTTAGATTGATTTTTTTGTAAGTCCTAAAGATTTTGTTCTCGTCTCAACCATCCTTAAGTTTTCCATTGAGTACCATTTGTTAATTTCTTTACATTATTCAAAAAGCTGTACTTCGTTATAAAGAAAGCATTCATCTTATCTTTGTTGAATGCAAAAGACTTTTGCCAAGTACTGTATGAAATAGCTCCGAGAAGGTGTTTATATCAATAAAAAGTCATTTTAACTGTCATGCCATGTTATCTGTGTGGGTATCATTAGCATAAATGCACAACCTAATTTTTTTTCTTTTAATATACCACTTCAGTGGTTATTTTCCAGCTGCTACAAAGTTTGAGCAGAAAATATCAAGATTGAAATTCTATGAATTTAAACTGAGAGCTCATAATCAAGTTTTAAGCATATAGACAATTCACGTTTTGTGCTATTGCACTGATAGAGAAGTATGATTGCGTGCAGTAGGTATTTGCACAGAGCCGATTTTTAATCTCCTTGAGTGATAAAAGATGAGATAATGCTTCGGTTGAAGGTAATAAAACATTTGACTTCTTGTGTATCAGCTTTGCAGTGTCACTGTATCGTATCTTATCGCTTTAACTGATAAGATCGTCATGACCTAAAACAAAACTATAAATATACTTCATCTTTTACAATGTATTTGTATGCCATCATTCTGTCTTGTTTCTTTTTTATGATTTTTTGTTGTTGTAATGTGTACACAATATGATGAGGGTATGAAGAAGACAAGAAAAAAGCATTAATAGGTTTTATGGTTTGATTAAAGGGAACCGCTCAACAAGAGTATATTGTGCTCTGTGTTCTGGGGTCCCTTGCAAGTTATATTACATTTTAAATTATCAGCTTCAGATTTTACTTCTCTCGAGATGTTGTAAACAGTGGCGTATCCAGATCTTGGATTCTGGAGGGGAAAAAACATCTTTTGAGTCGAGTGGTTAAAGCGTGTACTTGACTTGGAAGTAAAAATGCAGTTTGTTTGGTCCGGCATGGCACTAATGTCCTTTGGCAAGTCATTAATCTACATTTTCCACTTGTTACCCAGGAGAGAAATGGGGACCTGGTAGGATGATGAAAGCTTTTGTGTTAGTAATTTCCATTTGCCCTCATGGTGACCATATGGTAGATATACTCCCCAGGGAGTGGAGATGGTGCACATCGTGCATGAATGAAGATGATGACTGGGTAATGATATCTGTAAAAGCTCTTAGAGGCAGCATTATAATGTTAAGCGCTACATAAATCCAATTATGAATATAAATAATTTTCATTATTATTTATTTACAGTGTAAATGGTCTTGACCATGTTCTCACATTATACCCATATACATGTGTATGTAGTTGATGTGGAGTAGATATCATGCAAATCCACTGTAAAGAAATCTGTCTCGAAGCTTGTAGTTGATGTGTGTATTAGATATGAAAAACAATGTGTAATATTGGGTTCAGAATCATCAGAAATACATGTATGAATTGAATAAATCCTGGAGAATGACACAAAAGTTAAAAAGCACTGAACTCAGACTTGAGTATATGGGACTATGGTAGGCAAATATGTGACATTTGAGTTTGGTCCTGAGCTGAAAGCTATTTCTAGTCACAATTATTCAGAACATTTGAGGGCAGTTCAAGGGCAATCCATGCCTTCTCATGAATTAATCCTGCTGCAATAGTCTCCAAATTAGGAATTAAAGAGTAAAAATTCTCACAAATTTTGTTCAACTTTACAAGAACTCAACCTGCTCTTTAATTAAAAGAATACTGTACCATGCTAAGCTGCTTTGAGAGAATACCATGCTGAGCTCCTGAGGGCAATAAATCAACATCCCTATCATAACTCTGTTTACTTTGTAAGAGGCTGGATACCTAAATGAAGACATTGTGTTTGCAGTGTAGATATTATTTAGTTAATCATTGATTATTTCCATACAGAGAGCGGGGCTTCAATTCTCTTCCCCTCCGAGATGGTTAATATTCAAGAAATTAAGATGTCTCTGCCTAGATATTGAAGAATTTGCTTGAAAGCCTGAATTGACTACATGTTTTTGCCCTATCAGTATTCACCGGATGCAAAAAAAGAGAAGTTTATAGAAAATATAAGAATGCAAAGGTATTAAATAGCACAGGCCATGGCCATGGAGTTTAAAGTGTGTTCTACTTGTTACAAATCCACAACAATACAAAGGTAGAGCTTTCAAACTGTATGAAAAACCACACTATGTAGCTGAAAATACTGCATGGAAAGATTGTAATGGTCATAGTAAAATTATGTTTTAAAAACTGGATATCTAGATGTCTGTCATAATTTTGTTTAACCTTATGACCTTATCATGAACTACTGTGTACCTTAAACTGAAACAAACAAGCCAAGAAATATCTAATATGCATCGTGGAATGAATTTCATATGTTTATACTGCTCAGCTTACATTAACTATTTGTGACTTTTATATGATGTACATGTTGATGATTTGGTTTGTGATATTGATCTGTTGTGTTGCAATTTTTATATGTTTGTATCAGAAAAATATTTTTATCATCAAAAATCAATATTATGCCAATGTTCAGGCTAGATTGTATATACATGTAATATAGCAACTTTGTTATTTTGTAAATTATGGAAATGATGATTATTGTATTAAATTTTTTGCTCATGATGAAAAATTATGTGGTTGTAAAAAACGTGTCTCATTAATGTCTAAGATTTTACATGATATAAATTCTGTCAGTTGTCTAAGGGGTGCAAATAACTGTTAAATACCCATTTCACATACCAAATTAGCATTAATTCCCCTCTCCCCCTGCCCCCCC
>BEXV01000129.1:168421-191819 GCA_003118195.1 Hemicentrotus pulcherrimus
GGGGATAACAGAAAGGAATGGAAATTCATGTGTATACTATCTATCACCTAGATAATATGTTATTAATCCTACTGTAATGCCTGTGGCTCGATATGCAAATAGAAATGCTGTGACTCACATACAGAACATACTGGGGGTTACAAAGTTTTGAAATAGTTGCATCAGTTTGCTTTATGTTATAATGTGAAGTGTGTATCTGGTACACTGAAACTGTTTGGGTAATATTATTATATCTCAACTGTAATTCAAGAAAAATTTACATCTTTGAAAATTCATGAATTCCATGCCACAAAATAGTTATATCACTCTTTGTCGCATTATGAAATCTTGAAAATTCATAAAAATTTCTTTGCAAGAAAAGGGTTAAATTTCATGAGGCTGGTTACTAAGGTATACACATTTGCAGGCTATTGTGTGATTTCAATTTTTTTCAACAATAAACAGATCTTTCATGATGTGGCATAGATTTCCAGAGGGAAAACTGATTGCATTGTGTTATCCTATAGCTCCTGTGAAATGGGGCCTCATAAGGTAATACATAGAGGGTTCCTTTTTTTATATTTATTGGCAAACTGTCATTTGGCCATACTGTTAATTTCCTGTCAGATATATAGGTATTCCTTCCTCTCCCGAAAGATAGAAGTAGAAAGACTAATGATGAGGAAGTGGTCTTGTCCCATTTATCATGATGTAAACATTCCTCCTATCTACCGGTATTTAAATTAATATTTGGAATTAAAATCTTCTAAAACTATAACATTACGTGTAAATCTGTACATTCTTATTTTCAGCAAAACCAGAGTAACAGTTCTTCAGAGTCAGACCTGTATGAAAAAAAAAACAGAAATTTGTTGCATTAAACAAATGTCACTATTGCCATCCATTTATTGTTTTGGAAATCGTACCAGTGAATATCTTTTATTACTCTCAGCAAACTGTAGTTATATTACAATCTTTTAATGACTTTTCAAATATATTTGTGACTCGGAATGATATTTAAAGTTGAAGAAACTATCCTGGAATCTTCCCATGGTATTACCAAGAAGCAAACTTAGTGTTTCATCTCCTCACTTTGGTCCTTGTCCATACAGAGTTGTAAACCCATGATCTCACTGCTCAAAGACATCTCTACTCTTTTGCCTCTGTTTAAAAATGTATCTATAATTCAGTTATTTTACTTATTCTTCTCACATTCAGTCACTGGACAAGAGATTTGATCTTCATGTGCCCTCAGATGGTACAGAACTCAAAAACTTTCTTCAAACTGTGATGTCATGACATCCATTTCATCCTCCTTTGCCGATGAATGATGGCAAAATTCCTTAGTGTTGGAGGTCTGGCTGCTCTGAACTTCTAGCAGAGTGGACTCCACACTCCAAATTTCACTTTCTATCAAAAGCTATCATATTTTTAACTCTGTCTTCCCTTACAGTCACTGGTCCTTGAAAGTGGTCTTTGTGTGCTCTTGATGGCACCAAACTCACAGACTGTTCCACAACCATTTGGTGTCCTAGCTCACACATCCCATTCATAGATTTTTGCTAAGCTGATGTCAGGGAATTCCTTCAGTCTGACTGAAGTCCACATTCCTTCTGTCAAACTCCATAGTCCACTAAAACAGTAGTCCTTTTTACTTTTCAGAGAAGAGCCTTTGTGGGAATTTACAAACATGAAACTTTTGTTCTCGACACTAAAGTGTTTTAGTTGGTGTGTGCTTTAGGGCTTTCAGGCCTTGACAGAAAAACCACTGATCAGAGACCAACTTCCAGTCTGAAGTCCATAGGTTTCCCATCCCACAGTTTCCTTCATTTCTAGAGTATTGCTAATTCTAAAGCTCCTTTTTTCCCTCTCTTGCCGAAGTGTCATAGTCCAATCTCAAATAAAAACAAAACAGCATGTGAATATATACAATAACTCACACGATTCTAAATATTTGAAGGTCTACCCCACCCACATGGTATAGGAAAACCTCATGATGAAGTCCAATTTTTGTGAATGAATGAATGAATGAAATAGTATGGGGTCTATTTTAGGCATCATTCATTCAAGGTGCCTAATTGCCATCCGATATGGGTTTGAATTTCAAGTTGAAAGTCCAACTTTAGGGGATTTTCTTCTAAAAAAAGAATCTCATGTTGGCATTTTTGAATAGGTGGGACAGCCAGTCATCGTAATGGGTGAATGCTTTCCGTCTGCCCTTCTGTCTGAAATACACGGCATCAATATCAGTCAATAAGTGATAGAGATTATGATTAGCTGTTAATCTCAAAGTATGTTGAGATCCCTTTTGTGTTTTCATATATTTTATTTTATTGTTTTCTCTCTTTTTGAAGAACTTTTGTCTTTCCTTTGCATCATCATTTTATCACACAGAGGTAGACCCACATTGTTCAAATATGGAGCTGATATATACAGGTACTAAATCTCTATCAGGCTTCATGTTACCTAAATTTATGTTTTAAAAAAGAACCTCTAATGAGCAAATAATGCCAAATATCACTATTTATTATGCCTTTTGCATTCTGTTCTTGTTCTTTCCTGCCTCCTCATTTTGCTAGGCTACCTTAATGCCGTGTGCTTGCACTCAACAGACAAAGACTACCTACACCCTCGACTGTTTGAACACCCAATAACTCTCTCTTTCCTTTAGTGTGTTGTATATTGGTGTTAAGAAAAATCGGTCTAGATTTTACAGTGATTCCTTCATAAGAGTATTCCACGGTTTAATAGTTATGATACAGCTATTTTTTTCCTCACAAATTTGACCACCCTCTAAGGTAGAAGTGGTTATTTTACCTGACTGCTAAGAAAGCATAAATGCTTGTTAGTAAGCAATCAGAGGACCTGCCGCTTAAGGTCCTCTTCTTCGTTGTAAGTACAGGTGATCTGTCGCTTGTATTCTCATACTTCTTCCTTCTTTCTGTGAATAACAGTATTAGCAAAAACATGTAATTTTGATAAGCTGAGAGATATAGGTGATATTTACTTAGCATATGTTATCCTAGTTATAGAAATCAAAATGTGAATAAAATATCTGATTTAATATCTAAAACTGGAAAAGACCATCCTCCCTAAAATATTGCACAAGGCAGAATCAAGCAATAACTGAGACTATTCTCAAATATGAACTGACAAAAACCTAGTTACCATTACTCACCTGTATTTTAAGTGGATATTGTTTTATGGCATCTCTTCATTGAAAACTTTTTGAAGTAATTAAGTATGAAAATGGAAAAATACAGTTACAGTAATAACTTTCTGAAACTGAATTATTATCCCCCAAGAAAAAGAGTGAGTGCATGGTGTCGGTATTCCAACAAGAACAACAACATCTCCACACATTTTACAATGAGAATCCAGACATTTGTCTTTCTTTTAATGTCATTATCAGAAATTAAATGGGTAATTGCACAAGGATTTCTATGATTTTGTTAGTATGAAGCACAAAAATGAAACTGATGGTAGAAATGGACAAGAAACTAACTTTATAATTTGTGAAAAGAAAAGTAATTCCATATACCGGTAGCTAAATTTACACCACCAAGTCTGAAATACATGTTAGCATGTACCAAGCAATTGTTAGGCAGACTGAAGGGATACGTGATGGGAAATTCAAATGGAAAGAATAATAGAATAAATATGATTGATGGAGTCCTCTGCGATAAGAAAGGGGGCGTAGGCATTGTTTGCCTTAGTTCTATTTGCAGTGATATTTAGTCTGGTAGGCCAGTGTAAAGATGTTCCCTCTTTTTTTCTTCTTCCAGAGACGAGCAATTGAAAAATCTGTGAATAAAGTTGAATGGGGTGCCATAAAAGTAGGATGCATACCATAAACACAGAAAGATGGTGTGAATGCGCCCTTAATCATTTTTTTATAATGTGTATTGTATGGCTATATCATACAGGATTTGTTATACATAATCTTATTAAATATGATAAAGTCATAATAATTATAGCAGGATTTTGTGTCTTTTAATACATAAATCCATTACTAGACACATTCTTAAAAAGATTTATTTGATAGAAGTAGCAAGAGATCATAATCTGTCTTCTTAGATTCAGTAGGGCGTTGACCAATATCCTTTAAGTTACACAGAGCTAATGCCTTTCTATCTCTCAACAGACAAATAGAAAGTATGCTAAGAAGTGTTGATGATGTCAGAGAAAATAATCATAATTGATATTTTAGGAATTGTTCTGAAAAGCCGCTTTTAGCTAGAATGATATGCACTGTTAATATCAAGTTACCCTTCTCCCGTGACTGCTGGTTTTTGCCAATTTTTGCATAGAGGAACTTCCACAAGGAAAGGTTTCATTTTTTTGTGGTTTCCTGTAAACAAAAATTTTATGCTATCTGGTCTAGCAGACTTTCATTTGCATTTTGTACAGTAAAGTATATTGATAAAAATAACTCTGAACATCAAAGCTTTTGACTCTCTGGATTTTTGTATTCCTTTAAAAAAAAATCTTTGTATTTCCTTTAAAAAAAAAATGTTTGATAGAAGAGGTTTTTCCATGTGCTTGCATACTGGTCAGGGAAGAAAATTGAGAACAAGATTATATATCTTTGCTCTTAGTATATTTCAGGCTTGGCTAGGCTTTAATATTTGGGGGCAGGTGCCCCTTTGTAGAATTGTTTTGTTGTCCCATTAAATTAATTTTGCCCCATCCCTCCCTGTCGAATAATCATGGCTTTGTTGATGGGTGCAATACTATATGTTTCATAGGTTTACATTTTGAATAGTCACATAAAGTATATAGTGATTTGATATATATTACAATATTCACAATTTTAATCTTTATAGAGAGCTAAAACATACCTTTTATTTATTAGCAGAACAAGAGAGATATATCAAGGGTATTGTATTTAATATGTGTACACTGGCTGGGTATATGATTGACAAACAGGTTTAAGTGGCCAAAAAGATTAGGAATTTTAATGGCTGATGTTTTAATTTGTAACTGCATCTTTTCAGGTATGCATTGTAAATTACCTGGAGAGATGCTGAGTAGGGTGATTGTGGCAGATAAGAATTAAGTTTGGAGTTAATCATTTACATTGGAATTCAACAGCTTTACAAATATAAGAAAATATTCCTTCTCCAAAGTAATGGATTTGGATAGACATGATAAAATTTGAATTTTGAGGGTGCATATGAAAGAGATACATATGCTTAGAAATGGTCTCTCTCTCTCTCTCTCTCTCTCTCTCTCTCTCTCACTCTGTCTCTCTCTGTGTCTGTCTGTCTCTCTGTGTATCTCTCTCCCTCCCTTCTCTTGTCTGAGATTAATAACTTGGTCCACTTTCAAGATATAGCCATGATTAAACACCACCATTAGTGTAATACAAGTGGTTATATTTTCCCAGCACTCTGACAAGTAATGTAACGGTAATCCGTACCTCTTCGATTGTTAAGCCATACCTCATTCCAACCCATTCATACTCAAATTTAGGGATTCTATGACATTTGCATCTCTTTTCATTAAGCTCAGTTGCTTGGGGAAAAATATAATACAGGTTCATGCAAAGTCATTCATTTTTGTATGCCGTGTTGAACAATGCAGTATTCATTGAATGCAGATAGCGTGTATGATTTGTAATCAGCTAGAACATGATCAAATTCCAAAGAATTTGTATTTTGGTACACTTTGGCCTCTCTCTCTGGTTCGCAGCTCAGTTACCAGAGTCTCCTAGCCTTGTTTTTCAAGAACATGAACTCTTGTCATTAATTCGCTTTGTGTCATTTTTCCTACCATTGTTTCCCGTCTTTCTATTAATGCAGTCTCATAGGCAGACTATATTGTGAAAGTTTGCCAGTCGATACAGAAAATCAATAAATTGCTGGCGAAACTTCCCACAAAACTACATTTACCTGCTTTAGCTAGAGCAGTTGTAAAGTTCAGAAGAACTTCTATAAGTTTTCAAAGTCTTGACACAAGTTGGTCATTGGGAACAATTTAATTTCATTTCTTATACATGTGTTGTTTTTTTAGTATTGATTTTACTTTTTATTTTTCCAATGCAGGCAGAAGACCCATGATGCAATATTTATACCACCTTTTAATTAAAATATATCTTAACTGATATTGCAATCAATTGCAAGTCAACTTTATTGCAACACCCACTAGTCTCCCAAATTTCCTAGGATTTCGTTAGGATTCAAGTTTTAACAATTAAATTAAGATAACTAGATCTAGCTTTTTTCTCCTCTCTCTCTCGCTCTCTCTCGCTCTCTCCTACTAATCGTCGCTGTTTTCACGAAGTGACGGTAGTGAAAAAAAATTGCATTCACTTTGTGTTACGATTTTCCTCACTACCGTCACTTCGTGAAAACAAGGACGTAATGTGCCTTGCAAGAAAGTTGAGTTGTGATTAATTGCACTTGATTACGCTTGATTTGTTGGATTTGCAATTGATCACAACTCAAGTTTTTAAATTTTTGTTGTTTAAAAAATCTGCTTGGATCTATTTCAATGAATTTAAACCAGGCTCCATTTAGCCAAAAGTGAACTATCCCTCTGATATTAGTATAAACAATACGGGTTGTGTGCAGGTGGAAGGCTTTGGGATATGTAAGCCAAAACAGGAAAAAGCTGGCCATTGTTTAGGCCAAATCGACTGGTGAGAAAGAGGAGAAGATATTCTCTGCATGTGGGTTTGTTTGGTAGAGAGATTGAAAGAGAGATTCATGTTACATGGTGTGATATAGGCTTGTACATGATATGGTCTGTTTGGAGTCAGAAGGGCGTTAACTCTGTGTTAAAATATATGAATTAATGCCCTTCTGGCTCCAAATAGATGATATGCATTGTGGAAGGACTTTACTTGGCTTTTCATATGGTCAGGTGATCAATGTAAAAGTGTAGGGAGGGTGGGTGGGGCAGATATCCTATATTGCTCAAACTACATGTTGGTCATTGGGAACAATTTCCTTTCAGTTCTTGTACATATGTTTTTGTTGTTAGGATTGATTTTGGAGGCCGTCTGATATCCTACAGGTGCCCCCCCCCCCGAATTTGTTGTTATTGAACTGATAGTTAGACTGATAATTATTTGAACAAATCACATGAAAGGGGTAGTTGCAACTATGAAACTATTGAGCATCAGGTCAGGGTTCAAAGTAATTGATGAACCCTTAACTTTATAATCAGTAAGACGGACAGACAGAATCATAGTATCAAAGGAATAACTCTGAATATGAAACCATTAAGCATTATATAGACCAAAAGGGGTGTAAAGTCAGTGATGAACATTTCCCTGCACGATCGTAGTCTCAACAAATTTCCAGATGACCGTATAAACTAGATCAAAAAGATAAAAAGATGGGGAATATTGTTACAAAGTCAATGTCCATATAATGCCATTAACATCAGTATGCTTTGTTATTGATTGTAATAAAAAATAGTTTGATATGACATTTATAATTGGGAAATGTGTGGTCCTAAGGTTGTTCTTAAACTTGTAGCAGCAAAATTGACCTTTGTTGTTCAGAGTTTATCCTTTTGTTGCTGTTCCTCTAAAGCCTAATATTCGTACTTTGCGAAGCTTGAAAAAAGTGGATGTAAAAAAAAAAAATTTATAGAAAGGAGGTCTCCCTGTAAGAGGTCAAAATTCTGTCTGATAGGTCCTGTGTATTGGTTTGAGTTGTGTCACTTCAGCTAATTACATATAGTTCTTGTAGATGTAGTTGACAGGACATATGCAATTACCTATCAAAGAATAATCTTAGAGACTCTTCATTTGAGTTAGTTCTGTAATTTATTACCACTTTTATTTCAGATTAAATAGTCTTTTTATTCTTGTGTTAACAGGTTTTATTATTTGGCAATAAATTTGGTATAAATAATGGAAAATGTACGTGCAAGTATAGTCTGTATTTATTTTGATTGGGAGTGGTGGTTCTTGAGGGGGCACAAACTTTTAGCAGGGTGGAATGGCACAAGTGTATAAGCAATTAATTGACTTCAGCTCACCGTGGTTAGGTTTTAAAAAGGAATAAAATAACTTACAATTTTTTCAATCTGATATTTGATATTTACTGATCTAGGCTAGGTTAAGTGTAAATTATGTCAGCTTGATCTACTTTAGATTTTCACTGCATAAACCTATGTGTGCATCCTTACTCTCACCGGCAATAATATTAAGTACAGTACAGTTAGTACACTGCGCCACAAGTCAGTTTGGCTCTAGCGTACCAGCTACACCCTAAAGGCTATATACTCGAATAAAATCTGTGCAAGTTCAGTCGACTGTGAGCTTGGCATTGTGACAGGAACATGTCTCATTCAGCACTACGAATAACTTTTGTTCCTCTGTGTTTGGTGTGTTGTTTTGATACACACATTGATACCATGTGGGTCACCCATACAAAATATCCATCGCCAGCGCCTCCACATTTCCCAGATAACTCCATTAGTTGTTTCTTTTTTGGTTCCGTGCTTTTGAATTGATTTCTTTCTACTTTTGAATTGATGCATTATTGTGTGCAATCATTCAACTGCATATTGTTGTGGCATCTGGGTATTCTGTCTGTGGCGCAGAAAGGTCTGCCTTAACATTTAGGATAACAGGATATATGGAAAAAATACATTCATACAGTCATTGTGGTATACATGAATGTTGTAGATTTTGCTGAATGCACAAAACGCATAAAATACTACACATTATCGATCAGAAAATGAGAATGATGTTCCTCACATATATCTTTGGAGGCCTTTTTACCCTTGTTTTCAAAGTGGTTTGCAAAAGTTATAGTTTGATCCAAAAGGGGTGGGGATATTTAGTTCAGCTAATCTTTGGTTAATATTTTTAATTCCTTTTGGTTCTAGAATGTATTTAAAGATGGGGATAATAAAACTGGTTTTCAAAAATGGAAACAATCAAATAGAATTGTTCAGATTTCTTTTCAATATAATCAATTGTAAATAGAATTTTCAGCTCTCTATCCATCATGTCATTTCTTCAGAATGTGTTACTGCTGTAAATATATATGCCAACTGCCAAGTAAAATCGCCCTTCTTTTATTCATGAGTCCTTTCTTATCATGATGTATTTCTATACAGCAAACAGCCCTTGAAACTCTTCTCGATCATATTGGCTCTGCAAAGTTGGCCTTATTTACTTTGGTATTACACAGTTTGCTATAGTATGGGACTGGGTCAGATTCGGGGCCTCAAAGCCTCTATGTGCAGACCTTGGGAGTATTGTTGTGTTGGTCGAGTAGGCCTTAGTTTCGTTGTTTGGTTAGCGGTTCGTACAATATATTTGTACTTGACGTGGCTGCTCATCCAAAAAAAGAAATCAAGCAATCAAGCATATGGTTCATGTTGAGAATGCTTTATACATGTATGCAACTCGTTGCTTATTGTTTCTCTAAGACTGTTGTGGTGTAACATATATATATATATATATATATATATATGCCGGAAACTGGTTACGTTTTTGTCCCTCCCTGTTCTCTCTCTTTTATCTCTCTCCCTCCCTCTCTTTTCTTTTCTCTCTCTCTCTCTCTCTCTCTCTCTCCATCTCTCTCCATCTCTTTCTCCCTCTCTCCTCTTCCTCTCTCAATTCCTTTCCCCCTCTCTCTGAATGTAAATTAAATGAATTTTGAATCATTATGATCAATCTGTTTTGTAGTGTACTCCTAATACCGCACTATCATTGCAAAAAATACACCATTTTGAAAAAGTACAGTTAAAGGCAGCTTCATTTCCTGGATACATATGTAGACAAAAAATACTTATGTTACCATTTGACCAGATTTTGGGTTACTTCATTTTCAGCTCATATTTCTATGATATTGCCTTGAAAAGTCTCCCATTTATAATTTTGATCTACATTTTAAGCTACCTGGATTCTTTTGTCTCAGTAAAGGGTTGGGCACTTTAAATACAATAACTTCAATTGTGCCAAAATGTGAATCAAATCTATGGTGCAATTCAGTTGATATGTATGCTTAATAACACATTCTAATGCAACAAAGGTACATTTATTTTCCTCAAAGGTAAAGTATGAAAGACAATACTTGTTTGTGATTAGACACAGGAACATGAAAGATTTGCTCACTGATCATTCTTTTTCTTGCTCTCCCCCAGATACCGACCTCAATGGACAGCCCTCACAGTGCTCCATCTGCGGCGACAGGGCAACGGGGAAGCACTACGGAGCGGCGAGCTGCGACGGATGCAAGGGATTCTTCCGAAGGAGCGTGCGCAAGAACCACCAGTACACCTGTCGCTTCTGCAGGAGCTGCGTGGTGGACAAAGACAAGAGGAATCAATGCAGATACTGCAGGTTAAAGAAGTGCTTCAGAGCTGGCATGAAGAAAGAAGGTACTGAGCAATCATTATAAATAGCAAATGAATCAGGCTCTTAGGCTATGGCCATCATAACTGTACTTGATCTGGGACTTGATATAAAGATGCATTTAAATGCAACTCAGAAACCTTACAGACGTCCTAAATATGTTATCATGATTGGTTGAAAGTCCAGAAGATTTTGATGTGTGGAGTTACATTTGAATACACCTCGTCATGCGAGAGTTGTCTAAATTACAGGTAGAGTGGATAGTTTGCTCAATGTTTTAGATAAAGACTGCGTTGAGCATAAAAGCACTTTATCCTGTGTGTACTTTATTTTTGCATTTTTTAGTCAAGAATATGATGTTAACAGAATACATTAACAAAACATATGTTCAACAATAGCAGAAGATTGAAATGTTAAGTAACATTCAGACTCAATATTTCCAAGTCCTTTCTCAAAAAGGATGAGATTAGACATTAGTCAAGATGCAACATTATGATTTGACTGATCTAAGTAGCTTGTTCTTCCACTCCAGCTGTTCAGAACGAGCGGGACCGCATCAGTACCAGGCGACCAAGCTATGAAGACAGTCTTCAGAATGGAGGAGTCTCAATCCCACAGCTCGTCAACGCAGAACACATGTCAAGACAAGTCGTAAGGCTCTTTTCTCTGACTTTGTACTCCTTTTAAAATATGAATAGGCACCTCAATAAGATATTTGGTTTTTAAAAAATAGTATTTAGTCAAATTGTACCATGCTATTGCTTTCATATGATCAAAATACATTTGTAACTCCTTAAGCAAAGGAACATTTGGCCAATAAATTACGATAGCATCAGTTAAGAAGTACTGCAAGCTTCTAGTAACTTGATAGAACTATAACCGGGTTTGGGGGAACATTGTACACTGTTGCCCATAGAGTTGTATTATCTTCATGATCTTTTTTCCTGAAATTATTGTGACAATGTGATTTAGTCTTCACAAATAAAGTTGTGTATTCTCATAAATGTATTGATCAATCTAAAGAGTCTACAGAGATTGATCAGTAAAGGTCTGAGAAGATATAACTTTATCAGGAAATAAATCCAACTTTATGGGCAATAACTTGTATAATGGAAATTTAGATATGAAATCTTCTACAATGAGTTTCCAATACCAATATTAATTGTATAATCTATGTGGGTATATATATCTGTATATATAATTTGTGGACACTTTGGGCATCCAGTGTAGAAGGGAAAGCCTAAACAGCTCTACATCAGGGTAAAACCGTTCATAACTCAGGCACTGATTGGGTGTATACTCTGAAGGTGTGCACTGTCCAGGAGTACCCATACTGATGATTGCCCTTATTTCTTTTCTCTCGATTCTTCCAGATCCCCAATCCTGTAAACCTCCCAGACGGTAGCATAGCAGGCAAGAAGATAGCCACAATGAACGATGTCTGTGAGAGTATGAAGCAACATCTCTTGGTTCTTGTAGAGTGGGCAAAGTACATCCCCAGCTTCTGTGATCTGCCTCTGGATGATCAGGTAGGTAACCATACTGAGAATATAATCCAATAATGGTATTAATTTTTACAAAGGAAGTTTGATGAATTAATTTTTGAAGATGATGTATATGAATACCGTATTTGCCGGTGATAACGCCGCACCCTTGTATAGACCACACCCACGATTTTGACCGAAGTCACGATCGAACCCGGACCCACACAGGTAGATTGGGGATTGAAGCCGGCGCCTTAGACCGCGCGACTATCCTGCACCAATGCCTAGGCATGCAGTTCTTTAGTGATGTATACATTCAAATTGATTGAAAACGGAGACTTCGCGTGCTGGATGCGTTAAACGGCCCCTTATTTAACTTTTGCAAGTCATTGGCACGAACTTTGATTATGCGTCTTCATGTCAACAATGCAAGGTAAAATTGTCGGTAAGATGTGTGGAAATGTCCTGTTCCATAGTGGTATAGTTATTGTTCCATTCGTAGTCCCATATGTGCAAACTTGTGCTGGTTTTGCTTGATTTTTATTTTACTCTGTTGCCGTATATACGCCGCACCCCGACTTTTTGATTTTTTCTCTTCCAAAAATACTGCGGCGTTTACACCGGCAAATACGGTAAACATGATGCCAACAATTTTGTAAGAGAGAGTGAGAGCTTGTTGCATTGTTTATCAAATTTAGAATTTCATGCAATTGAAACCGGATATTTGGCAGGGCCTATTAACTACTAGGGACCCAGTACCAGATTGTATAAATATATATATACACAGGGCTCTTTGCAATTAGGCCCAACAATTATATACAAAAACCCTTTATAAATGCGGTACTGTTGCGAGAAGTTTTGGAATTTTGCAAGCGAAATTGGAAATCAGCTCCTTTTCTTGTTCCAATAAGACATCCAGATAATTCAGTTTGTTTCAAACTCTCTATTGAGCTTAAATAGTTTGAATTTATTGTATTTTTTACAACATATTTTTAGGAAACTGGACCGTGGAAAAAAAGTGTCGGTTAAAATCTGCATGTAAATCAAAACAACCCTTACTGTTTCTTAATCCTATCTTGCTGTTTTCACATCCATTCTAATCATGTTTTTGTAGGTTGCCCTTTTACGAGCTCACGCCGGTGAGCATCTTGTCCTTGGCGCAGCACGGCGGTCTCTGCCCTACAAAGACATCCTGGTGCTAGGACCCGACGTGATCCTTCCTAGGCATTCCCAGGATCAGATGGATATACACAGAGTGGCAAGTCGTGTCCTTGATGAGCTGATCACGCCCATGAGGGACGTGGCTCTAGATGACCATGAGTTTGCCTGCCTCAAAGCGATTGTCTTCTTTGACCCAGGTAGGTGTACAGGCATCGATCCGACCATCGCTTTGGCGAACTTTGCTCTGGTGACATTTGCTCAGGGCCCCATTACACAAACCTTACCATTGATGGTAACTTTGCCATCAATGGTAACTACCGTGGAAACCTTGATTTTGATTGGCTGTTGAGCCCTGTTACCATGGTAGTTGTCATTGATGGCAAAGTTACCATCAATGGTAAGTTTTGTGCAAGTGGGCTTTATTTTTGGTCAAAGCTAAAGGCTTAGGACTTAGGTTGTATTTGGCTTATATGTTGGGTTCTGAGATTGGGTTATGGTGAGAAACATGTACAGTGTTGGGTCTTGGGCTTGTTGATAAGAGGCAACAAGTCAATTAATCCCTTCAAAAAAAAGTTGAAGCAGTTTCTTTATCTCAAATATGTATAGTTACTTAACTTATGTTTATATTTGTGTTATATGTTTTTTTGTTTTTTTGTTTCTATTTATTTTAAATCTTTGCTTTACATTATGCTAGGAATGCTATGGGAACTATGTGTGTACAAGGCCTAAGGGCTTTATTTATGTAGTTCCCCATTTCATTTCTAAATTTGTTCATGAATAATTTTGTATCTTTTGTATCAAAGTAATTTTTAATCGAGAATGAAATAGATGCGAATTCAATTAAAAAACCAATTAGTTTTTATATGTTCTAATTATTACTGCATTTATTATAGTGAATACAGTATGTATAGCACCTTTGCCTCTGCATACAATGCGCTTTGAGGGTTCACCCCTAGATTGGCTTTAGAGCTAGATGTATGTAGTTATCAGGCGGTTCATTTCAGGTATCATTGATGTCACAAGAACAGAACTGATAAGATTCTGAAAGTACATGTCTCAAGAGAGGTGCTGAAATCCTTGTGATATTCTTTTTCTTTAGATGCCAAGGGTCTGAGTGAACCGAATCGCATCAAGATGCTTCGCTACCAGGTCCAGATACACCTGGAAGACTACATCAATGACAGGCAGTACGACAGCAGAGGGCGCTTCGGTGAGATCCTTCTCATGCTGCCTCCTCTACAGAGCATCACCTGGCAGATGATTGAACAGATTCAGTTTGCCCGACTCATGGGTGTTGCCAAAGTGGACAACCTCCTGCAGGAGATGCTGCTCGGAGGTAGGTGGAGTCAAAAAGGAAATTTGTAGGTGGTTAAATTGTCCAGAATGCATATTTTTTTCAATATTTTTTTCTGGGAAATGGGTTCATGAAGTGTAAAGCTATATATCAAAAGACAATATTTATATGAGATGAACTACAAAACGGTTGATACAGATGCTAGAGTTGGAAACATGTCTCTTTAATTCTATTTCTGTTACATTTTAGCAAATGTCTGTAAACTTAAGTTCAGATGTTTTGTGGGTTGAAGAGAAAGTTTCTTAATTTCATTTTTGGTCCAACGCACATTATGGACAGATAAGATGAATAAGATGAACATATTGGATAGAACCATCATCCTTTCTTAAATTCACATTGAAATTGAACTTGTCTCTTTAGGTTCTGCCAATGACCCCTCTCAGCAACACGTGCCACCCAGCATGCCAGGTATGACTGCTCACCCCCCTCCAACCCCGCCCGGCGACCAACATAGCCTGGTTAATGGTCATCTCATGCATGCTGCTGCACACGGTAGTGTTTCTCATCTCTCACAGACCTCAGCTGCTACAGCTCAGGTATGGAAGGAGGTACATTGGGGGATTAGTGGTGGTGGTGGTGGTGGTGGTGATGATGGAGGTGGTAAAATGGTGGTGGTATTGGTGGTCATCTCATACTTGATATTGCATACAGTATTGCGCCTCATCTTACTCAGACCTCTACTACAGCTCTTATATGAAAGGGAGTGATTTGGGGAGGGGTGATACTAGTGGTGGTAACAATAGTCATTGTGATGATGATAGTAACAAAGATTTTGGTGTCCATGGGACTGAGTGGGGTGACTGAGGGTGATGATGGTAAGCATGGTGATAGCATTACACTGGTGCTGATCGTGTTGGAGGTAATGATGATAATGCTCAGAGTTGGAGATGATGATCAGTGATTAGTGGAAATGATAATGGTGAAGATGTGTGTTTATGGTGCAAGGTAATGGTGAGAATAACAATTTGGTAGGAATGATGGTCATGTCTTGTTATTGGTGGTGGTGGTGGTGGTAATGAAGATAGTAATGAGTATGTTGATTTCATGGTGGGCGCGGTCAAAGCAGTAATGATAGGAGTGGGGATAATGATGTGATTGTGATTGTAGCTATGTAATTGCTCATATTAGATGAATTGGAGATGCTTGGTATTTTGGTATTATATAGAGTAGATACTACCTTATTTCATTATCATGTGATGTTAATGATTTAAACTAAGTCAGACAACAAGTTATGATGAGATTGATGTGATGAAAGAGTACGGTGAGGCCTATCGATGATGTTGGTAAACCACAGATTAAAACAGAAGCTGCATTAATAATAGATCATTAGCTTTGCTACATCCAAACTGGAATATTCCAAATACCCTTTCTTGATGCAAAAACAATTAATTGCAATATCCCATTTTGTCCTAACTTCTACCCAACAGGTGATAGCAGACTTCAAACTGCAGCAAGCCAGCCAGGCAGCTGTGACTGTACCCCAGACCCATATTGTAACCCATCCTCCATCCACAGCCACTGCCGGTCCTCCAGCCCCAGCTGCTGTTGCCGTGACGGTGCCCATCCCCAAGCAAGAGAGGAACCAAATCAATGCCATGCTCAAGGAGGAGGTGGTATAATGCCAAGATGACGGGGGCATCTCCCATCGTGGTCTTCTCCATCTCATATTTCTTGTCTCCATCTGCATCCAAAGTACTACTGGTGGAAAGTTTGTATTGCAAAAAATTTGCTCTTAAAACTTTGCTCTTTTCACACTACATTCCACTTTCATGAGGAGGTTGTATCCAAGATGGAGTTCCATCATCCAGTTCAATCTTCTTTTTTTCCTCTGTCTGCATCTTTGGTACTACTGCTAGAAAGTTGGTATAAAGCCATTGCTCCTGCGATGCGTTGTACACAACGTTCCACTCTCAAGAGGAGGTGGTATAAAATTGAGAGGCATCTTCCATGTCGGTGGTCTTTTATTCTCATCTGTATCCAAAGAACTACCGGTAGACAATTGGTATAGATTCATTGACCTTATAACCCACTGTACAGCACATTCCTCCCTCCCAAGACCAATATTGAGAGGTCTCCTCCATCTCAATCTTCTTTTCTCCATTTGTGTCCAAAGTACTACTGGCAGAAAGTTGGTATCAAGCCTCTGCTGTTGCAACACGATGTACAAAATATTTCACTTTACAACATCATTGTGAGATGATAGAGCGGCATCATTGGTTTCAAAGAAGAGGTGACATGTTATTTCTTTTCAGTATAGAATATCTTCTGTGAAGATACTCTTTGACTATCCAAAAGCAAAATTTGATTCTGAGATTACTCCTTGAGACGATTCAGGCTCACATGATGGTTTTCCATTTTCAGTTGTTGCTTAAGATTGTTTGCAATGATCTTGGGATGGCTCTTGTTGTTAATGCTGTGTTCCCTGGTCCTCACCCATTGGCATATATGGTAATAGAGAATCGATTATTGGGGTATTAATGGACAGTGTTCTATTATAATAATTTGATAATTTATATCCATGGTGCTCCAACATAACCCTGGATCTGCTAGGCTACAGATTTCTGTGACCACAGCATCCAGGGAATCACTTCCTACCGGTACCCATTTAATACCTGGGTGGAGAGTGGCAAATGTAGATTAATGTCTTGCCAAAGGACAATATAGCAGCTTGACCCACTGGCATGGACATGGGAATTGTGTTATGGGGTGCGTTCTGATTTGCCTTGTATATATACACTGAACATTATACTAAATCAGTTAACATCAAGTAATTGTAGAATTAGTTGAAGGATGTGATATCTCAGTATTGAATACCATGGTCAAATCAAGAATATAGACATGAGCAATGAATAATTAATACAAATGTGCCAAGGTTTTCTCCTTTTCTGAACCTCTGTTGAAAACAGATATGAAAAAAAATAAAGGAAAAATAGTTGATTACCTGGAGTGTGAGGTTCTTTTGTATCTTATCTTTACTTTATATATCAGTCCACACTGCCAAACACCTGTAAATGTTCCGGAATACTTTCTTAATCAAAAGTTCCATGAGATATATGACAGGAATTATCAACACCCGAAGAGAAAAATCATGTTCTTAAAATGGCAACGCTAAGTGTTAGACATACACATAGCTAGTGTATGTCCACAGGAGTGGACGAAAGCTTGCCTACTAAATTTTAAGATTGGTAGAAGCTTAAACTGCATCTTATTACCCTTACCAATGAAAGTTTTCTGTATCAGTTTGTGAAATTTTAGGTATTCTGCAAAAACGATCAAGGGGCACAGTTGTATAAAAGATGAAAATTCAGTTGCGGTCATGTGTAGCTTATAAATAAACCTTTTACTATTGATCAAAGGAGCTCTAAAGTAACAATGAAAACAAAAGATGGGTTCAACAGTGCTCTGTATAAAATTTATCTCTTTGATGTCAGAGTTGAGAATTCTTGCACTTATATATGAAAATATATATATAAATATGAATATACATTGTGTTTAATGGCATATAATGTATATATGTTCACACACAAAAAAAGGTTGATAGAATATATATATATAAAGACAGGATAAGCTGGTGTATTTTTTTCATTCCACTTTGGCACATGAACTTTCAGAGGAGATTTGAATATACTATTAGGAAATTAGTTCTCAGCATATTGGTTTAACCTGCAAAGTTGTTTTTTCTTCAATCTCCCTCCCAGCCTACCCCGCCCCCCACCTCTCTCTCTCTCTCTCTCTCTCTCTCGCTACCTTCCTCCCTCCATACCCCATATTCTGCCTTCGTAACCTTTCCCAATGATTTTCCCATTTACACTTTCCATCTCCTTGCCCTTTTTTTTTTAATGGTGCATTTTTGGAATAGCACCATGCAATTCCAAAACAAATCAATGCCATCCTTGTAAATACGATTAGTAATAATGAAGTAATAGCACATTCCTTTCTGAATTCATTTTGTAAAGAAAAGAAGTATTCAAAAAGCCAGGTGACATACATTTTTTTTTTTTTTTTTCATTTACACTTCCTTTTCCACACATACACACATTGACAAATAGAATCAACTGTAATTAGCCTAGGATCACAATTGTATTCAGTATTTCAAGAAGCAAATTACACCATTTATTTTGTTGTGGGTATTGTTATTATGAAGAAAAATACTTTATCTTCATCTGTACTTAATATGACTACATTTGCAAGGGATAGGACCAGAGTAAAAATTGATCAAAAGTTGTTCAAAATTTGTTATTAAGAGAAATTTGTATCTGGTGGATTTGACCATTGTTGAAATAAAACAGTTCAATAGCATTAACCGACAGTGCTTTTTGTACCCTTAAACAAAAAAACATATGATAATAATATGATAAAAAGTGCCTAATTTTGGAAATGATTCCTTTGTATACAGATGCTAATGCCAAAATCTTTTATATAAATATGTATTAGGATATGTACAGTGCTTTCACATCCAAATTTTGAAATTTATATTATGATATATTGTATTGTTATGTGAAAACAGTTTCTGAAATCAGGTGAATTTGTATCTTCTGATCCTAACATACGGCATATATATAGCTTTTAAATGAAAGACATGAGCCATTTTTTATTAGAGTCTGGAAACAAAGCATATCAGTAGCCATGATAGACATACGTAGAGAAATTAAATGTGAGTTAAAGATGACAATTTGTGTTTAATTTCGACTTCTTGTCAGGTTAGTATGTGAAGTGTACATGGATGCATGGCAGAGAGAAAAAAAGCATTCCAAATTTACCAGGAATATAGTTGACACATTTAAGAACTCTTAAATTTGAATATACGCTCTTATAAGGCATACTACAAAATTTGATTTTCATTTCATGTTTTTACACTCAAAATCCTTAATTGCCTTTTATTTTTTTACCACCAGTGACCTTGAAATTACAGATTTGCGATCACATTTAGTATTTTAAGTTGGCGAAAAAAGTCTTGAAGAGCTAAAATGGCAAAATTTGTTAGCATCAATCTATATATGCTCCTTGAAACAGTACTGTGACAGAGCTTCACCACACACAAAAGAAAACTTCCAGTAATGATGTTTTAGTACTGCATGGCTCAGTACCTCTTTCATATTGTAATTTTGAAGTACTAGAATTTTCTCATTCTAGTGGTACTTAACAAAACTATATATATAATGGATTGTATATTGATGTTTACCTTTTATTGAACAACTCAATGATGTAAAATGTCTGCTTTGGATATTGTATATAGCAAAAGCGATGAATATACTTTTATGTCAGAGTATATAGATGTATTATACTGTTATTGTATGTATCTGTGATTTTTCGCCAAATTAATGACATCTCTTCAATTACAAATTTATGCAATCAATATTTGAGCTACTTCCATTTGTAATTACTTATCAAGTTTGTGATTGAATGGGTTCATAGACAATCATATCGGTTCTTTGGGAAAAGAATATATGTGACTGTTGTGACAACCAATTTATATATGTATATGTATATATTCTTATTTCAGTCATAATCATTCGTCTTTCATGTATGTATGGAGACTTTGACGAACTACATTTAATAGATTTCAAATGGATATGACATATTTTATATACTGTATATAAAGATATATTTCAATGAATTTTCACGTTAGGGTAGTCTGTTTTTCAACCAGAAAAAATAACATTGATTTCAACTTGTATATTCTCTTGCTGCGTCGTAGTATCCTATTTTTTTTCCAAACAAATGATATTTGAAACGAAATTGAGTTTGCAGAGTGTAAATATACCATGATCTTGAGTGACATAAATCTTGTGCCTGAAACTAGGTCAAAAATCATTGATTTGCTGCATGATAGTTTTTAGAAATAATCTTCATATCTTTCATTTACTGTAATCATTGCTATAATTGTTTTGTTTTGTTCATGTGTCATTATAAGTTGTGATGATAAGATGTTGCCCTGCGTAAAGAATGCATTTTAGGTTCTCAGTATTGCTGTTTTACTTTATCTGGTAAGGAGGAGATACAGATGATATTCAGCCCTTTAGACAGAAATCATTCATTAATACTTTATTTATACAGCTTACCTCTATAAAGTGTTACTTCCAAAACATGTGCATGTATATAACATGCTTTGAAAGCAGCTCATGCCATACTTCATTTCATTTAACCACATTTATATATATCCAAATAGTTTTATAATTGTATGAAGTCTTGCAGGTTTTATTTTGCCATTGAAACATTAGCAAATGCATATGCCATTTTTGTTTTGTTTTGATAATACTTTTTCTCTGGGTTCATATATTTCTGTATTCATGAACAGACTTATTCGTCTGTGACCTTCATTCTGTACCGACATCCAGGGGCGGACAATTACTTTTCAAAAATCACCAAGTATTGTGTATACAGAGGTGGCATGCTATCTCACAATTTGTTGGTTTCTGTAAAAAGGGCAGTTTTAACATAATGGTTTACATTTAAACTTCCGTAAGGATATCATTTTTTAAAACTATCCCTCAATTTGGCTATGCCCTTAAAAAAGTGTTTCTATTTTCAGAACAGTTAAATATTGTATTGTAAGATACATGACTATTCAAGTTTTAAAAGGCTTCGTAGAGAAATGTGGTTTATAGAGATAGACTTGATGTGAAATGTCTTGGTTAACTGGTCATGTTTATATTTGGAGTTAAGTCCTGTTATATCAACGTGAGGTAACGCTGCCTTAAAGAATATGATGTTATACATATTTGTGCAAATACAGTGTATGTTTAACCATTGTTTATTAGATATAAATTCATCTTAACGTTTGTATTTGATCAAAACCATCATGTAATTAGCATACTGATGCCAGAAGGCACTATTCCTATTTGCTGTGCGTAAGGTAGATTACAATCCCAGGCAACTCATTAAGTGTACAAAGTTTATTTTACATTACAAACTTGCCTTTATTTTGGACAATTATGTTCATATAAACAATGCTATATCCTGCTCGCTAGTATATAGGTAAATATACATACAGATGCTTTTTTCTTCTTTTTTTTTCTTGATTATTTTGGTTGTGACTAAATGAAAATTTTATTGAATATTCATTGTATCTGGCTCACCAGAAAGTGCCATGTCATAATGTACTGTGCCCATCCAACTAGGTGCCATTTGTATATTAAAAAATGAGTATTTTCTTGTGTCTTCATGAAGAAAAAAAAGTAAAACTTACTATTCCAAATGATGCTACTAACCTGTGATCAGCAGTCAATCTGAAATATATTTTTTGACGACGAAAAAAAAAAATTGATTTGTACTATTTTGGATACTGAAGAATGAAAACAAAATTGTGCAATAAAAGATTTAGCATTTGTCAAATGAGACGCGCTTCAGTGGCTGGAATTATTCTTCTCGTTATCATTGTAATTTTGATTGATCTTCATAAGTTACAGTTCTTTGTTCTGTTAATGAGAGAGAGAGAGAGGGTGTTATAGAAAATTGCATGTTTTATAGAGGCGCGACGATTCCCATTGTGTTTAAGCCAGGTAAGTGTCTTTAAAATAGTTGTGGCATTGCAATGAGGAGGCGGAGCTACATAATCATGGTCGCTGGAAATAACATTGCTCCGCCTCATTCCGGCAAGGCACGTGACAGGCTTGCATTTTAATAGGTTCAATTCAACCGTTCAAATAAAGAGGCGTGGTATCAAACATTAAACAATATACAGTATTTAGCAACTTCGCTCCGCCCACTTTGCCCCTCCCACCTTCCCTAAACGCACGTGACTGCCCGCCTTGTTTTCCGAAGTCTTTGCGCGCGAACCGATTGGAAAAGGGAAAAGCATTACAGCATGGGGCGTGGTCGTGCATCGTAAACACGCAGTAATAGCCCCGCCCACCTTACCCTTGAGGCACGTGACTGGATATCTTATGTTTCGGTTCATGTGTAAACCTATTGGAATTCATCAGCAACCCGATACTCTTCTTACGTATGTGTCTGTCTGTCCAAGGAAAACTTGACGAAGGATGTATCCTTTACGGGTTTATTTACAAAACATTTATTTTCTGACTCGGCAGATATCTGCACAAATTTTTGTTGACCTCACTTGTTTAGGCAGTCTAATACGAGGTAAATTGTTCAAGCTTAGCATTACAATGCATAGTATTGATTTGAATTGGGTTTAATGCATTTTTTCTCATACAATCATCTCTCGATGAGGTATGATAATTACATCCGTATTATCTTTAGAAATCACACAAATAAAGGTATTAATTGCAAAGCCCAATTTTATGCAGGCTGTTAAAATACTATAATTGTGAAGAGAACCAATGATATACCAAGCTTGTATTTCAAAAAGCCATTTTTATTAGAAAATTTTACGCTGTTCAGTTCATAGCGAATACAATTCATTTACATTTTAGCTACTTTACAATTAAAACCGAAGAGTAAAAACTTGAAAATGTTAAAATCCACCCGGTCTGTGAGATCACTGAATATATTAGAACTTTCAATAAGCCTATACCATGGCAAGGACGTAGCTTCGTTTTATATCAATCACAAGTCTTAACATAGCAAGTGGGCAAGTGTAAATTTAGTTTTTAAGATTTTGTTGAAGTAGGCTACTCACGATCAATATTGACAAATTGCAACTCTTTATAACACGGAGCCCTAAAAAACTTTTTACACATCCTAACACCTTCTTAAAAACACAACGATTCTGAAAAAAGCAAACTATATCTCTCTTTTTTCTAAATTACACCTTACCCACCCCCAAAGCACTATAATTGATGCTATTATAATTATGCCCTTCTTAATGTCTAAAGCGCCACAGCAAGACAAAAAATTTACAATTTAGGCTTTACAAAGGATTCAGTCAAGAAATTGATAGACAAAAGAAATAAAGTTTCCACCAAGTCTCTTAAATAAACCATGGACCTAAACCAAGACATAATTCAGATAAAATTTAAACGTTTTTTTTTTTCCCTCCCCATTTCTAATCCTTTTCCCTGCGTAAACTATGAGGGGCGCTTAATCCTAGAATGATCACCGTTTTTTGATCTTTTCCCATTTCTATTTCCCTCTTATTTTGTTTTTCTTGTAACGCCTTTTTTTTTTTTTTTGGGGGGGGGGGGGGGG
>BEXV01000129.1:243977-258029 GCA_003118195.1 Hemicentrotus pulcherrimus
TTTGTTTTCATTATGAAATTCATGTTGAGACACAGAGATTTTTGAAAACCAATAAAAAGTTGCATTTTGAGGACTCAAAATATTCTGTACCTGTGTATACAATGCACCCCGACTTTTGAATTTTTCCGAAGGTAAAAAAAGTGAGTCTTATACACAGAGATTTACGGTAACTATCCCGAAACGGTATAACTAATCACGCCTAATCACGGAAAATGTTGAGTGTGGACAAGGGGTTACACACATAGACGCTGTTTACTTGGCCTTTAATGGATATCAGTTTATGGGTTATTAGGCTAATTGCCAAACATTAGCCCCAATCAGAGAGATATGTTATTTATTTATCTGAATGGGTAGCTGCCCCTTGCAAGTGAAGTTTTAGCACCCTATCTACATCCTACACTCACTTGAAGGTTAATTATGTCATAGCCAGTACAGTTGTGGCAAATCTTCTTCCAAACTTAATTTTACCATGATCAAAGCTAATTTAAAAAGATCATGTCAAGGGCGATTTTAATATTTCATTGTACATCCCATAGGAATCTTGTTTGGGTTATGAAATACATCATTGTCATGTTTGAACATTTCGATAGGCAAGGCACAAAGCTAAATTGTTATTGACTTACATTTTTCGGAAGTAGTTGCAATTAGGTTATTTGTGTAAGCAACGCACTTAGGTAGATTATGTTTTATAGATACAAAAGAGCATGCCTTATTTGTTAATAAAAATATAATGAAGTGATTCAATAGAACAGTTAAGTGTCCTTTTAAGGTGAGGGGGGGGGGATAGGTTATATTAAAAAAAATGTGTAAAAGTGTAGTTTTTGATACAAACTGTATGATACATGCAGTAAGAGTTGATGTTGCCTTCTTAGCCCCAAGGTCTGAAAAAAATCACACAAGAGAGCCTTGATATCCTAGGTCATGAAAGGCTTTAAAGCCAATCCCAAACCAGTTCGCAAAAAAACACACCGAGGAGTTCCAGATCGGACGACTCCAAGCCAGACCCTGAATGAGCTAAGATGCCCCAAAGCAAACTCTCTGACTTTCACCCTTAAGAGGATGCCGACAAGATTGTCTGATCCTGGCCGACGGACATTGGATTATCCTCCAAATTCTATTCCCGAAGTTTGCTTGGGCCAACAGGCCATGTTTGATATCTTGGAGTGTTTTCTATACAGTTTCATATTGCTAGAGCTGCTAAAATATCTTAGGCACGTGTGGGAGTGCTAAATTGTTGTTTCGGCGAGCAGCAAAGCTATGATATGTGTGCACTGCTCTTCATGTCCATTTCTAATCCATTTCTAATCCATAATACCAATTTGAATTGCTATTGAACAGCTTTTCTGTTTTTCACCTCTTCCATCTAACCCTAGCTTGGAAAACAAGATAATGTGTGTCGTAACCTATTAGCAATTTATCTAGATGTTATCAGTTGTATTAGGCTGAAATCTTTAATTAACTTTGAAGTTGACAAGATGTTAAGATGGTACTTGTACTTGTTCTACACTTGCAGCTGAAGTATTAAAAGCTTAATAGCTTGTGTGCCTGATACTTAATCTGATAACCTTGGTATATAATTAATCTATTGCATTGGCAACAAGTGCAAAGGTGTGATTTTCTTTACATATTTTCACTGTGGTAAAAAGCAAGATCTTAAGTTGTTTTCTTCAAAGAAATGGCAAATTCTTTCAGCCTTTTTAATCTATTAATTGAAGTGTGATTGTGATATTATTAAGCTCACTGCTGTTGTATGTTGACCTTTTACCGTCCCATCCGAAAGACGTGACTCGGTTTTGAACCTGTGTCCTTGGCTGAATCGGTTTGTAACTTCCACTTTTAGCTGGATTAGAGGCGCACGCCACAACGCCTAGTTTACCATCATAATGTCACTTTTAAATTATATTAAAAGATTAATCTACATTTTAAAACAAATTTTCAGTATTAAACGTTTATTTTTCTGGTTGAAACAGCTAACAAATTACATGAAGTCTTTATAACATGATTGAAATTGTTTTATAATATTTATTGTACATTTACAATGTGAATGATTATGAGATCGTATTGGCATAAATTTGTCCACTGTCCATGTATGAATATACAGTAGCAATGAACCCCTAATACAAGAATTTTATTTGCTAGTATTAGAATCTAGCTCTGGGCTCCGCGGAATGAACTATTTTTTGTCTATAAAAATTGATGATGAATGCTCTGATATGTCTGAGGCATTTCCCGCAGCCCCTTTTGATTTGGGCCGACTCTGAGGTCTAATCCTTCAGTTGTTTGGGGATTAAGATTAAAAGGGGGCTGACTTAATCCCCCGAATAATATTTCATTTCCGTTCTGCCTTTCCCTCGAATCCCACTGCAACCGAATAGAAAGATAAAAGATGATGGATGTAATAGGGTGCTGAAAGCTGTCTAACCTGGAAGGCTATGGGGAACATATTCTTTGTTTGCTTGTATAATAGTCCTGCCAATGCTGAGAGTATGGACTAAGCATGATAAATGAAGATAGTATTTGAAGGCATCATTATGTTTTTTTTTAATGGAATCTAGGATAATGTAACATTGAGGAGGAGGTATAGTCCCCCCCCCCCCTCCAAAAAAAAAAGAAGAGCTATGTGTGGGTAATAAGTAAGCTTAGGGACCTTGTTAGAAATTTGTATACAACCACATTGAAGGAAATTTATACTCTTTGGTAGTTATATCAGTTTGGATAAATTTTCCTGTTTCTTTTGTTCTTTTCCACTTATTCTTTTCCATTTATTTGTTTATATTAATCGCTACTTGGTAATGGTAGCAATCCTTCCACAGAGGTTGCAGATTTTACTTTGATATTATTCTGTTTACGGGTAATGAGAAGAACAAAAATATAATTCTTCAAATGAGCAAAAATAATTTCTGTTGTCATGGATTACAAAAAAAGTAACTGAATTGATCGATGCAATCAAGGCTTCAATATACAGAACTCATTTTGTCTGTTGAAAGGCAGGAGGTCTTGTAGTGGTATTAATTGTGTGTTATGAGAGTTACAGGTAACATTCTTCTTTCCCTTAGCATACAAATGAGCATGCATAGAAGGGTCATCTGTATTATCATTCAGAACATATCCATTATAATATAACCTATGTGTGCTTTGTACATGTAGTATTAGGAGGGTGTCTACAGGCCTTATCAATGGGTGGGGTTTTATTCACACAAAAAACTCCAATCTACACAAAAGGAGCTTGCTTCTACATGTATCCTTGGCTATCGCCCCCTCCCCCAAAAACCAACAAACCAACAAACAAACAAACCAACAGAAAAATCCACTCTCTGGTGTTACTTTATCTTTTCATCAGGTACATAGCAGGGGGAAAAAGCCCCTCCATGTCCGGCAGCTATGCGAGTCAAAACTACCTAGGCTTATTATATCCACACAAAAAAGAGTCCATATATTTGTCCCACCCCTTTAAAACTTTTCAAAGGCTTCAATTGACAATGAAATGGGTCTCTTTCTTTTCTATGCAGCACAGAAACTCAAACTGTTTTGGGAGTGAATTGTGAATGAAGAGTTATTGTGTCTATTTCCATTTTAATTTGTGTGCTCACTCTTTACATTTGCAACCGGTGAAACACTGTTGTTCATTCACCACACTACACAGGCATGTGTATGTACGCACGCCTTAATAGGGGGAAATGCTTATTCCACCCTAATAATTGAAACATTTTGATGTATTTAAGTTTTCAAGTTTCACATACTAAGAAGTTAGTGTGCAGGCTGGTTTTTATGGGATTTTCAACATCACACCTTTTATGTTTTAATTCTATATGGACTTATAAACAAGTGATTACCAAGAAAGACTGCTAAATGAATATGAATAATAATTATTATCAATAAAAAAACAATTATCATAATCATTTTCATCGTCTTGATGCATATCAACACTTTCTGCAATCTCTGTGTTCTTAAGTTTACAAGCAGGTATTACAAATAATTCTTGTGATCAAAGTATTTAAGGTGTCTTTCTTACTGTCCATCTTGATCATTTTATCAACAGTATTTAACTTCATTATTCATGGAGCAATTTTGAATTTCAAGACAAGCTTTTCAAAGTCCAAAAGCAGTATCAAACTGTACTTTGGGTAGTGGCCCTGAAAGGGTTAATTTACTTGTTGACTATTGAGATATCATAATCTCCATCATAACCATCCTGTTCTAGTAGACGATGGGTATGTATGCTAGTACCACTACCAGCACCACCTCCACCACCATTACTACCACCACCAAGTCACCAACACCACCACAATTACCGCCACCATCAATGACATTGGCATCAGACAAACATCTCTGTTGTGAAGTTACTCCATAGAAAAAGAAAACAGAAAACTACTTAACGGAGAGAATAGATCTTTTGATACAAGAATTAAAAAAAACAGTTTACACACAAGATTTTTGAATCGTGAAGTAAATTGCTAAACTTGCAAACGCAAACACACACAAAATGATCTTGCCTTGTTCATTGATCACTGAAGGAAGTGTGAGAAGACATAAAAGTTCTTCTAATTAACTCTATTCTTTCCCCAAGAACCCAAGTGAAGCAGGGGCTTAAAAACACAGCAGGGCTTTTTTTGTACTTGAATGCACCCTCTCAGTGTTGTGGATTTTGAATTTCACGGTTGAAGTGCCGAGTTATCCGTGAAGGAAGCTCTTTTAGTTTGATTTGAAAATAGACATCATAGATAATTTAAAGAACATAATATGTTTGCTTTGATAAATAATGATATTCATTATTCTAATACTGTAGGACACCAATTCCCTTATGTATCCAGAATAATCACAGTCACAATTCATTAGCTCAGAGCCAGACCTCCAAACTAAGTGTTACAGTAAATGAGTTTTTTTCCCTTCTGGCTCCATATCAAATGATTAATTATTATTTTTGTTGGTTTTTTTTTTTGGTTTTATTCATATTGTATCCTTTTGAAATATGAATCTATATGTATCTGGCAGTTGTAACATGTACTTTTTCCCTTTAATTTTTCTTTTTATTGATAACAAAATGAAAAAAAAAGGACAGAAAATGGGATTTTAATCTGAAGGGAAATTGTTTTGTGGAGCGGTTAATTGGATGCTTGCTTTCAGGATGGGTTTTTATCTATTACTTCCTGCACTATCTCCTGTCATTGATATACTGACAGCCATCCAGAGCTAAAAGATTATATCTGCTTTTTTTCCTACTATTAAGAATGATGGAGAAAAAAATGGCTTTGTGTATCACAATGATAGCCTTCGGCAGGACAACTATTTTATGTTTCAGTGATTTTTTTTCTGTCCATTTTTTGTCTAGATAAAAATGTTGATGCTTGTTTGAAAAGTTCCTGTTAATGTGATGGTTTAAACTCCATATTTCCACTGATGTGCATGGTGTATAACTTAACGCTAGTAGCAAGAGGTTTTGTCATTCTAAAAATTACATGCTGGTTAAAAAAAAAAAAATCAAGATTCACTGCGTAGCCTAAGAGTATATGGAGAGACACGTGAGCATTGGTTTGAGAGTAAATTCTCTACCATATGATTTATTCATGTTTCACAAGTTTCTTCCTCCAGACAATCACAACTGCCTCTACAGTATTTATACACAAGTGTATGTGAACTATGTTGATTACCTGAAAGTTTGTTTTAGTTTACATGTCATACGAGTGTAGAAAAATGAAATGCCCACCAAACGGAGCCTTGCGATTCATACGTCTAGACTTCCTTTTCATAAAACTCAAATGGCATGCATTTAGCTCTAGCACACTAAAACCTTATAACAAGTGGTATTGTTCAACTGTACTCTGATTACATAATTTGTATTCAGTGCCATTTTCTGATGTGTTGGAAGGTGGTCCAGAATCTCTTCCATTTTATTCCCTGGCTTTTGTTGCCCAGACCACTTTCACTACCTTGAAAGAGACATCTTTGATTCGATGCAACACCTTAAAATGCTGTGGGCGAGGAACAAGAAATTACTGCTTCAGAATGTTTAATATGGCGGATTTTATTTCACTAAAGGTGCTATATCATCATTTTGAGGCGATGTGAGAATTGTTTCATCAAATAGGCTTCTAGATATATTAAAAAAGCATCCCAGAAGTTTCAGGTAAAACGGTCAAGGAGACAAGGGAAAAGGGAAATGGGAAATTCCTGTCAGAATAATTACAATTCTATTCATAAAATGTATCAGATATAATAATTAAAATAAAATTATGCTAACTACAGGAGTAATATGTAAGAAATTCCATACATGTATGTCTGATACCACCTATGTAGCTTACATATATCTCCATGCATATACTCTTGATTACCATTGTCTGTTTGACTGATATTTATCAATTTCCTATCTTTTTCTAAAGTTGAACAGTACCTTTAACAGTGATTGTTAAGTCTTAATTCTAGGCTTGTTTGGAAAGCTAAATTGCCATTGTTAAACAAGAAAAAAGAAGGAGAAAAAGAAAGAGAAAAGAAAAGGAAATCCCTCTCAATTTGGTGTTTTTGTTAAACAAGAAAAAAGAAGGAGAAAAAGAAAGAGAAAAGAAAAGAAAATCCTCTCAATTTGGTGTTTTTATGCTTGAATAATAACCATTCATTATTCAAGAGATTCTAGGTATTGTACACAAACCTCTTGAGCTAATGGAATCTGAATATCATGCTGCAATGACTCTTGGAAAGCTCTCCCTATAATTGTTTGGGGGAAATGCATCCTTCGTACATATTATTCACGTTGGCCCTAGATATAATTCTCAGTCATTTGAGTTCTCAAAAAACTGGGACAATTTATACCATTTGAAAATCTGTTATCCAGAGAAAGGCATAATCACTATGATGCGATTTGATGGTAAACCCAAATGGTGTATTTCTTGTTCCATTTTATTATTGAAATAGACAAGCCACTCCCGGCAGAAGGTATCATCTGTTATTAAAGGGATAGTTGAGTTCTGTTTTCAGACCGCAAATGCCTTCAAAGTGCATGGTTATTGCTCTTATCCTTATCTATGACATTTCTAGTGCTCTTTTAGAACCTAAAATTGCTATGAACGGTTAATTTTAGACCCCAAAATGTGTGAATTGTGCCAATACGATCATACCAATACAGCTCCACTAAAAAAAAAAAAAAACACTGACCGTTAATTAATTCTTAAATTAAAAACTTCAATTCATGGTCCGGCTAGTTGTGCGTAATAGAAGCAACACAGAAATGCCAACAAAAATCTAACATCGGCATTGGCTGAAATACGACGTAAAAGCCGTTATTTTGTTTTTTCAACAGTTTTTTCAAATTTTTCAAAATGTCTTTTATTTATGGTGGTACGAAATTGGTATATTTATGGATATTTTAGCCGTCTCTGAACCGATTTTGATCAAACAAAGATGATTTTGTCATCTAAATATTACGTTCTTTCAAATTTGACACTCAGTTTTTCATTATCTAACAAAAAATTATTTTGTGTAGCGCCCTCTGCAACAGAACTCAACCATCCCTTTAAGTAGAGCCAGAAGGGTGTTAACTCTTTATACAAAGATAGTATGACTTAATGCCCTTCTGGCTCCAAATATCTGGCTCCAAATAGATGATAGAAACCTCATTATTGCAATCGCTAGCAGAGAATATATATTTGGTCTTTATCCTTGTGTTGCTAGGTAGAGCAAAAACCACCAAGTCAGCATGACGCTTGAATGTTGGTGATTACGTGGGCCCTTGGAGGTAGGGTTCCAAAGCCACTATCTGCAAGGGCTTGTCGAGGACTAGTTAAGAGATATATCTGGAAAGGATTCAACTTGATTAGAAACAATTATCAATCAATTGCCTACACTGGTGTGATGATGGAGGATTTGATAGTAAAGTCTTCTTTTTGCTGAGATTTTTCTACAAGTCATTACGATACGCACCAATGTGAAACATCTTAAAATACCTATAAAGTCCTTTAAATTAAATTACACTTTATGATCGTGCAGAGTTACAGACAGATTGATATATATTGCTGTCATTAATTTTTATTCAAATTAGGTTGGAAAAATGGATAATGGATTATCCATGGGAACATGTACAGGGCAATACAGACTTGTAAGAAGAGAACACACTGCAATTGATATTTGTATAGGCCTTTACACATATTTCATGGAAAATATTGAGAAAATAAAAACTAAATCGTCATCCCACTTCAAACTACCCTGTCACTTGCCACATATCTCAATTTGATATTATCTCAAGACTCTTAAGAGATCTTAAATGTTTTGAAACTCGACTTCATGGTTGGCCAATTTTGAAATGTCAAGAGTTGAAGGTATTTTTAGGACACAGCTACAACCAATATACTTTTCCTCCACACTTTCTTTGTAAGAATGGTGAATGTGTCAGTCAGTGACACTCTCATTTTCATCGGCTTCCTTCCTTCTCGTCATCTTCTCTTTTTGAGGACGTCACTTTCTCACCATGGAACCCTTTTTGGAGAAGTCATATCACCCTCGCAGGAAGTACGTCCTCCGTGTAACAGAGTGCTAGAAATCATTCATAGGAGAGAGGGCGGAGGAGAGAGAGAGAGAGAGAGAGAGAGAGAAAGAAAAAGAATGAATCTGAGGAAGCAAGAGAGATGTCTTGAAGGATTGGATTAAATTATAGAGATATATAATAAATAGGGAGGAGGGGAGAGTTTTGGAGAGAGAGAGAAAGAGAGAGAGAGAGAGAGAGAGAGAGAGAAAGATGGGATGAGAGGGGAGGAGGTAGAGAGAATAATGTAGGTGGCAAGAAAATGAGGGAAAGAGAGAGGATGAGGGGGAGATGATAAAAAATAGAGAGAGAGAGAGAGAGAGAGAGAGGGAGATGATGAGGAGATGAGAGAAGAGAAGACAGTTTTATACTTTCCTTCCGATAATCCAATCACGAATGCGAAGAGTAGAGAGGATGTCAAGACGTTCTTCTGAACCTGCAGACAGACGTCTTCCCAGTCACAGGCCCACAAATTACATCCCTTGTCAAGAAAATACTTTGAGAAAAGTATGATGTACATCTGAAAGTTGTTTTCCACTTGTGGTATCATTCCGCATCTATTATACCTCCTCTTGTTCCTTTCAAATTAGAGCAACTCACTGGGCATGACATCATCAGCTCGAGATTGCCAAATAGCCCGCTATTTCTGATTTGGGAAATAATTCTGAAGTTAAAAATCGTGGCTTCATCAGCTCGAGACTTGACCTCAAAACTTGAAACTCAAGCTCGAGATATTTTGCTCAGTGTTCGCGCAAAGTGTGAGTCTCCTGGCTGGTGAGGACGCACCAGACAAATAGCGGTTATTTTGCAAACTAGCCCAAGATATCTTGGGATGATTATCTTAACCAAGTATCCCGCTAGTTGCAACTTCGAGCTGATGAAGACGCAATGTAACTGGATAATTTGCGATCGGAATAGTTCAAATAGCGGGAAATTTGGCAATCTCGAGCTGATGGAGGCATACCTCCTGGGATGAATGCAAACTAACTGGATAATTTGCGATCAGAATAGTTCAAATAGCGGGATATTTGGCAATCTCGAGCTGATGGAGACATACCTCCTGGGATGAATGAAGGTCATCAAGTTCAATCATAAACCAGACTAATTCCAGACACAAAAAACCCTTCAAATCTGCCTTCCCCGTATCCACCCTTCCATCATATTTTGATCCAAAATAACAAATATTTGATTCCTCTGCCCTTGACTCCTCCAAATGAAATTTGGTTTGGTAAGCGAGCGGCCGGGCGGAGATAGGATCTTAACCCCTTTGTAGTGACAATCCATTTTGAGTAGAAGCAATAAACCATCAAAATATGGATTCTAGAGAGGAAGACATGTTGGGTATTGATTATTTAACCTTCAAGCTCATGGTTTCCATGTACTGTTACAGGGTTTACCGGTGCTATTTTCAGCGTTTTATCGACAAGATGTGAACTGGAAAGAGACATGAGGTCATGGAGGCGTACGGCTTGGGAAACATCACCACTCTTGTTTGATTGGACTCGAGAAGGCAGACAGTGGCAGACTGACTGCCCATTTGAAATGTATGGCTAAGATTTGCTCTCCAAGAAAAATCTTTGAATGTTCCGTAATTTGATTTATGATTGGATAAACACAGGCATGAACCAGTGGAACCTAGAAAAAAGAACAGAAGAATATTTTAAGTTATCTGATTGGAGACATACTAAATAAAGTATGTAAAAACCCATGCATGTTAACTTTAAGTGAAAATGGAACTGTTTTCACCAGGTTGAAAGTTCATAGAAAGGCCTGTTCGTAATGTGAGTGTGATGAGGTTAATATTCACATCCTTCCCGAACGTATTATACCCCATTTCCACTTCCACAGGTAGATTGATGCCATTTTTTCCACCATGGATGTGGTGGTAGCCTCAAAGTTAGGGTGACAAACATCTGCTTTTGGTTACTATGAAGTATTAGGTTTATTTTTTTGCTCTTTCTCAAGTTTTGATGGCATCACACAACTACACTCTCTCTACTCCCTCTCTCTCTCCCCCTCTCTCTCTTTTTCTCTCTCTCTTGCTCTTGCTCTCTTGCTTTTCCTCTTCTTTCTCACTCCCTCTCTCCCGTCTTCCCCTGTCTCCCCTCTCCCTCTTTCTCTCTCCCCTCTCCCTTCTTTCTCTCTCCCCTCTCCCTTCTTTCTCTCTCCCCTCTCCCTTCTTTCTCTCCCCCTCTCTCCCTCTGTTTCCCTCACTCCCTTTATTTCCCTCACTCCCCCTCCCTCTCTCTCCTTCTTTATATTTCATTCACTCTGACTTCCCCTTCCCTTTCCTCTTACATTCAAAGGCCCTGCTGTGTAACCGGAATAGTAGTGACCACAGCGTAACCAGTCTAATGAGTTCATAATTATCCCTTTTACTTTGTACTGTCTGTGACTACATCTTGGCTAATAGATTCTGATTCTTCAGCAATTGAATGTAACTTGAGAGGGTCAGAAGCATACTGTTCTTGTCTATCAGATGAAAGCCGTAATCACATTGCCAAAGTTAAAAAGAACAATTTATAGGCCAATAGATTGAACAAACTGGTCTTGTATCTTATGCAGGCGCGGATCCAGGATTTCTTGGGGGGGGGGGCCCCCTCTAGGTCCGCCACTGATCTTATGAGGTAACTTCTTTCAAAGTTTATGAATATCAGCCGATGACTACACAATTTGTTTTGAGCAGTTGTCGTTCATTGAAGTTGAATAATGATGATGATGATGATGATAATGATTATGGTACTTACGTACTGCCCATTATGCCTCCTGGCACATAGGGCAGCAACAAAATAATCTTCCACTCCTTCCGATCCTGGGCCAATCATTGGATGGTTCCCCATGTGTGGTTCAGGTCTTTAATCACCCCTTCCACAGTTCTTCGCCAAGTGTTTTAAGAACGTCCCCTCTTTCTTTTGCCTTCTAATTATGGTGGTAGTGGCTTTTTATAAAGAGCAGCGCTGATACAGAGCAACAATGCTCTTATCCATCATGTCTGTGACATTATTGTCCCTTAAATAGTTATTTGCTAAACAATTATGGTGTAAGAATTTTGTATTGGCAACATGGCTAACACACTATTGGCATAAGAAAGAACCGGGTTCTGCATATATGTACATTTTTAGGTGAGCTCTGAATACATTCATTATTATTACAGGCAAAGGGAACAACACTCTTCATCTTTCTGTCTGCAACATGACCAGGGGCGCAACATTACTCCCCCCTTTGCTCCTCCTTTAATCCACTTGACATTTTCTAGGGTGATAGGAAATGTGTTAAGAGTCAATACACCAAATGATTCATTTCAAAACCGGTGTAAGGGAAATTAAAAAATGGGACAGTAAACTTTGAAGTATGTGAGCGAAAGCATGATGTCATGGAAACATACAAGCAGCGTCTTAGCATCACTCAGTGCTGCATGTTAATGTCTTATTTATAATTCAGTCTGTCTGTGGAAACTGGAGCACTGTTTGATTTCAAACTCGCCTTCTGATGTCAAGCAACTCAACAGCAGAATTTTGCAATGAGGAGCAAGCCTTAGCCTTCAACAAAACGGGTATTGCTAGCACACTCCAGTTCATCGGTTTCCTTCCAGCCCTTCCAGCCCCAACGTGGCTCTTGATAATGGTTCATATTACACCCTTTCATAATGAATTAAGTAATAAGAGCCCATATTGTATCTTTATACCACCCCCATTGTTCAAAGTTGAAAGACTTTTAAATTGCAAGCAATATGGGTCAAGGGTACCCAATTCATCAGTGTTTTATTTACTTCCAGGCAGTCTGGTCCAATTTCTGTTTTTAAACTTCACCGTTGTTCTCTGCCCTAACCTCCAACTTGCTATGAGAATAAAGTGAGAATCGGTCGGAGAGGTACCTTTCCGCTAATATAACATCCCCTCCAACTAAGATCCAATTAAATTGCTGTAGTTTGTCATTAAAGTTTAATTTGTTTTTCATTAAGAAAAGTGAGGCATGGCTGAAGGCTGATACTAATACACCAATCATTGAGACAGTCAGTACAAAGAACAAATCTGTGAAATAAGTCAAGTCAATATCTTGCAAAAAAATAAAAGTCTTTTGACAGCAGATTTTAAATCAAGTGTGTTGCGCTGGATGGAGATGGCTTGGAAAATTGTGTGCAGTCTTGTGAATGTGGGGAATGATTATAATTTACAAAAACATGCAGTGTTGCTTATCAGTAATATCGAACACAATTAATGCTCAAGGATGTGTGATCACCATGGCGATTGCTTGAATTCATCCCCAAATACATGTATTTTTGATGAGGTTTGATTGACAGCACCAAGACAGACTGACAGAGTTAATGGCCACTTCAAAAGACACTTGTAGTAATTATGTTCAGTATGCTTGTTAGAGAGATTAGATAGCGAAAAGGTCAGAGTAAAGAACAACAGGTAGATAACAAAAGGGAGACTGGTGGAAGAAATAGAAGAGGAGTATATTGAGAGAAAGAGAAAGGCAAAGGTTTAAATGGATTAAGAAAGTATAGAAATGATACAACAAGAACTAATGAAAGAAAATAAAATAGTTTTCAAGATTTCATTTTCAAGGAAAGGCAAGTGAAAAATGTGGGGAAGAGATACAAACTCAAGTACATACCGGTAGACATTTTTTTGCTTAATAAATGAGTAAGACATGTAAAAGGGAGAGGGGCAGAAGTAAGTGAAGGCTCAAATCTATTTTCTCTTTCTTTCAGATTGATCGTATTCTTTATTTATGGAGAAAACGTCAGTGTTAAAGAATACATTATGATTAGTTGATGATATTATTTCCTGTCATATTGTAGCCTACCATGAAACTAGCTTCACACAGATGGAAATACCTTTGCCCTACCATTTTTTACCCAAACTAGTGATACATGTTTCTGTTACAGCCTAGCTTGAATAAAAGAAGGGCATAGGCAGTAGTCAGATAATGAGAGTTCAGCCAGCAAGGTAAATCTGCCAAAATGGTATGGATGTCCATGCTAAGTCTTTGAACAAGCACTTCTTGTCATCAATAAAGAATCTCAAAGAGTCTCGAGAACTCTCAGAGTGGTCGTCTTCAAGAGCCTTCGTGCTGTTGGGCAAATGACGAGTACTTCAAATTCAAGAGTTTCATGCCATTGTTGGATCATCAGAACCTTAAAGGAAGGGGAAGGAAGGGGAAGTTGGGGGTAAACATTTCAGTAAAAGGTCCTTGGTGATTACCTGAGAGACTGTTTGAATATAATGTACTGACTTGTTTCTGGTGCACCTGGTACTGCTACACTGCAACACTTGAAGAACACCTGATTAAATGATCTGGATTTTGTTTTAAGTCTTTGAAGAAAGGTAGGAAGTTGTCATGTCTATGATGTGTGCATCAAGTGGGATGGAGGAAAATAAGTGTTTGCGGAGGGGGAGGTTGGGGGGGGGGGCTGGCCATGAGAAAAGAAGTGTTCATTCTCTATTGAAACTGAAAAATTAAAACGTAATGCTAAAGAAATATGAGAGACACACAGACAGAGAATGAAAGGGAAGAAAGGGAAAAAGAGAGAGACA
>BEXV01000129.1:258075-278768 GCA_003118195.1 Hemicentrotus pulcherrimus
GGGGGGGGGGGGGGGGGGGGGGGGGGTAAGAAGAGAGAGAGAGAGAGAGAGTGTGTGAGCAAGAGAGATAAGACAGGTCGACTATTCAGATGCCTTTGGAAGAAGTTGAAAATGACAGGGAAGGAGGGATATAGTGATGAGAGAGAGGCAGTGACTATAAAAGCAAAGCAATACCAGAATATCACCACCATGTGAAACAAGCCACTGACACTCCCCTTGTGACCCAAAACAAATGAAGATCTCATTTTCCTACTTGTACAGGTTAAACCTACTCCTCCAGCTAAACACTCCCTGTCAAACTATTCCTCTATGTTATGATCCGTGTTATGATTCGGACAACGACACCTCAGGTGGGGCTCTTTTGTCGTCCATGCGGAAAGCGTTTTCCACGAGTCCTCCGCATTCCAGGAAGAAAGTTGTACCGTAACTTATTCTCTCCTAATTTCTCTTTGTCACAGACTTTGTCTCACCTATGTCCACACCTAGGTGATTTCTATAAAAAGATATGTGTCAATCAGATTGCTTTTGTCTCCCCCTCATATTTTCCTTCAAAACTCTATCTCTTCGCTGATTGAGTAGACAATGGCGTATTTCCCATGGCATATTTTTAAAAGAAAAGCTTGGCACTGTCTGTCATATTTGGCCAGGCACAAAGGTGAATAACATATCGATTTGTGCTTTCTTTAAAAAAAGAAAGTTCTGTTCAAATATCCGAGTTGAATTGGAAAAAATACAAGACTTGTATGAAGTGCGTGTATTGATAGTGGACCTTACCATACTTTGTTCATATATGAGAGAGACTCTGAAAAGGAAAGGCAATATTAAGCCAAGTGACCTACATTCAATTACAGGACATGTATGATTTATTATAGCTTTCCATTTGGTACATTTCCTGTACAAGACTTGTTTGGAACTAATTAATTTTCTTGACGAGCCCTTAAAGATTGAGTAGTAGCTAAGTCCATTCACCCCTCTTTAATAAGGGGCTATGCCAAGTATCTGGATAAAGTAATTTAGAAAATTCAAAATTTGTCTCCTGTCTTTAAAATTTGTCAAGGCTTGATTGGGGAAAAAGTGATGGCCATTCGTGATTAGGATTGTATAACATTTGCTATATAAAGACCTGTCAATACAGTATGTGTTATTTGCACAGAATGCTTTGAAATTTTAAATTAGTAAAATAATTTTTCTATTAAATACTGTTTTATTTCTGAAGTAAACATGGCGTCATACTTCTTCTTTAGCTGACACAAACATGTTCAAAAACTTTCGAATGCATGGATAACAAAGAAAACCTAATAATTACAAATGACATATTTTCGGGGCCCCCTTCACCATTTTCAATTGGAATAGATTGTTTGATTTTACCTGACAGATTAGAAAGCATGCTTATGCTCTTGAGTAACCAACCAAAGAACCGACAGCTTCAAGTTCTCTCTTCGGGATACCTTGACCATGGACCCTACCACAAAGGGCGCTAACTAACACATTGTCTTGGTTTCGATACCTGGGAGCGCGAGACCACTCCTGTACCACTAAGCCAGGTTTATAAAAAAATGAGTTACAGACGTTGGGTGGGGAAGACCCATCAAGGAAGGAGGGTTACATTGCCTAAAGTTCAGTCTCCTCTCAGTTGGTATACGTACCCCCATTAGACCCAGGAGGCTCGTTATTACACCCATAGGGGGATCATGTTTTTGTGTGCATGTTTCATGTCGTGTTTCACAACTCACTTTTTCCTTCCTCCTTCCTCCATGTGCATAGGACTACTTGTTTATTGTGCAACCATGCACCTACTTGTTAAAACATGAGAAAAGTAGGTTATATCAATTCCGCAGAAAATTATGAGCTTTGAATGTGTTAAATATCAAATAAATTGCCTAGAGCCAGGAGTGCATTAACTTGCATTATTGTAACATGGGCTTAATGTCCATCATGGCATTAGGGATTGGTTTAATAAATGCTGAAAAGCTGTATTTGGTATTTGCTTTTCATGTCATCTAGGTTTAGCTTTAAAAAAGGCGAAAGAAAATGATCTGTCTGTCAAATATAGAAATTCACAAACTGTGATCATACCTTTGAAAAAGGGAGAAAGAAAAACAGTATTATTGGAGCTAATAGAACCATTTGTCTGCAAGGGATATAGGGCTAAATTGGCAGTATCTATTTTGAGGGGAAGAACTGCTGTCTCAGTCAGTTCAGCTTTCTGAGAGGAAACTGACTGGATTATGAACCTGGCCGGATTTGAGTCTAGTTGACCTGTTTGTCATAGTCCAAAATCTTGTTTGTTTTTAGCAATTTAGGGTGCAGTTTTTGCTAGTGATAGTATTTTCATTGTTTTCATAATTTCCGCCTACTGTTTAAAAGATATGACTGGAAAAGAAACTGTTAAGCCTTGTATTTCATCCATTTATCTCTTCATCATTTCCACAAAATTTGGAAATTTAAAGATTGTCATATTTTGAAAAGTAAACAGGGTTTCATGGTATTACTTCTCCAAAAGTGTGAGTCACAGTTCCCTTTATTTTCTCCTGTTTACAACAAATATTTTCATTATCTATTACTCCATTCAGTATTGATGTATAGGCTTCAATCTTGTCTAAATTGTTCAAAGAATATATATGAAATCCTATTGCTAGCACACCATTTTGCACATGATGATCAAGGATGTAAAATTCAATTCTCATCTTTTCTCAGCTTTGAAATGCTTATACCAATACCTGAATTAAACTGGGTCTGTTTTGACCTGTTTGTCAAGAACTTTGAGTTTTGGCCATAAACAAGAATGCCTTTGAGTGTTTCTACATATCCCATAGGACAGCTAAAAAAGTGCAGCATTTTTGATAAACTTGAGAGACTCTTCCAGATTGACCAGCAGAAAATGGTTATGGGGATAGTACTTCATTCAATCAAAAGTTTAAACCATGCCTTTGCTGAAAACTTGTTGATGAAGCTTTTCCAGGGAAAATAAATGTCTATTTTGACAGCCCAACAGGGGAAAACTCACTTGAGCATAATATATGTATAGAAGTTTTCCTCTGTACTTGCAAAAGTACTATGGAGATCTAAAAAGGCTAGTATTTTCATAAGCTTAAAGTCCAATGTCAAATAAGCAATTGTGTATTTAATGATGTTTAGACAGTGACTCAAAGAGTTTTGACTATATAGCAGACCTTTCACTCATTATTGTTTTTTTTCTGATCATATTTTGACAGGACGATAAGAAATCATGCCACTGCGTCTCTGGTGGATATGAAAAGACCCCTTTTCTAATGCAAACAAGATTTTACTCACTTTGTTTTATGCTGAATCAGACAATTTCATATTCTCTAATTCATGAAAAAGAAGGGGGGGGGGCTGTAAAAATTCCTATGGTAGGTGTGAAAAGTCAATCTAAATGGCTGGTGGATAAAAATCTGGTTTGTGTCAACTTGGCCATGAACTTGAAGAGAAGTACAATTTATGGCACATGTGTGGTAGGGGGATGGTGTATTTTTACTGCCAGAAGAAATAGGTATTGACCTGGCAGGGTTTTGTAATAAAATGTTTGTTTTGTCCCAAACTACTAGTAGGCTATCATCTTGTATTGTATATCTTATTCAGCAGATGTTTGTGTGTTTTCTCCTATGATTTGTTTGAAATAGCCCGAAAATTGCACTTTGTGCTGTCACAAATCACCCCTCCCCTACATCTCTTTCTTTCTTACTATTTCTCTCTCTCTCTCTCTCTCTCTCTCTCTCTCTCTCTGTGTCTATCTTAATAATTCCTGTGTTTTCTGTTCAAAAAAGAATGCAAGCTTCTAGTAGGCAAGTTCATTGATCAATGTAAATTGACAAAGTTTAAGTCTTTATGCAAAGAACTTGAAGCCAGAGAAGTTTACTTTGGTGAATAAATAGCTATTTTGAGAGTGACAAACTAAACTGACTTAATCCTGGTATTTTATCTCAAAGCTGCACTCATGCATATTCAAAAAGTACTCGAATTCATGTTGACAGTGAATGGGTTGGGTTTTTAAAAGCTCATGCATTATTCATTAGTCGCCCCCCACTTGAAGCGTTGTGTGTGTAGGGGACACTACATTTTTATTGTGTAGTAAAGAAAAGTATGTGTATTGAATGAGCTCTCGTGATTGGCTACTTACTTCTGACCAATCCCATCCAGGCTTTACTTTGATTGACAGATCAGTTGTAAACATGCTGCTATTAGGTATTCAGCTAATAAATTGCACATAGTGGATTTCTTCTTACCTTACTAAGTGAATATGTTATATATCACATAGATCTATATGCTTTTATTTTCCATGAATAGACATTGAAGGGAAATGGCATTTTGAATATAAAATGTTCAACTTGGTCTGTTGTGAATCTCTTCTGTCATACTTCATACATTTAACAAAGAAGGTAGCTGAACTTCACCATCTTAACAAGTTTACCATATTTTATAGTTTTTCTAGGAGAAGGTTGTTCTTTGTAATATTTCATTGACAAAATAAAAATATATTTTAGGGTCTTGGAAACCCACACACTTTGAACAATCTGTGCTGGAAATCGGACGGGAAGTGGGCATGACAAACCCGATTTAGTTGTAAGAAGTCTGAGAAAATGTTATCAAGCTTTTAGCCGTAATGTTTTAATGTGGCATGAATGCTTAGTATATTACAGGAAAAAATAATTACCTAATCTAACCTAGACACTTGGCATTTATAGCGCTTGGTGTCGGCTGAGTGACAACTCCATCAAGATTGTCAAATATCGCTTCTGATAAACTGTTCAATGTAGTAATTATGAACTTTATTAAAGTACAAATTATTTTTGAAGACAGTTTAAGAAGGTACCTCATGGGGCTTTGCGCAACAGACTTACACAAAATCCATCTAAAGTACTTGTAGAGTAATTAGTATTTGAAAGTAATTAATGTAAAGTAGTTAATGGTTGATATAAAAATTTAAGTTAATTACTATTTTAAATGGAATATATTGATTGTTTGTATTACTTATAAAAGACATAACTGTCCATTAGTCACTTAAGGAATATTATTAAATCAAACACTTTTCACATACAACAAAATGTATGACTAGTCCTACAAAGAATGTTCATGTAGGGCTGTACTGTACAGTAGCACAAACTTTCAGAAAAAAATTGTGCTTGGTCCAAGATTAGTAAAAGTTTCATGCATTGGTAAATCAACCAAACACAACACTGAATCTTTGCAATTCATGTAAAATGTTATCCCTTAAAAATCAAGGCTTATGTTTAAAGTTCATGAAAGTGTCATGGACCAACACAGGTAAGTTAATGTTGCGAGAGTGTCTGGTTTCAGACTATCCCAGCGTACGTTTTTCTAAGAATGTAAGATGGGGGTCATGGCTATCATAATGTTGAAACGTTGGCTTAACAAAGCAACCAATAAATTCTGAAACCGGTGTTGATGCTAGGTAGAGAAGATTATCTATTTTGACAAGTCATTATGAGCGAGCATGAATGTTTTTTCCATCCATGACCGCAAGGAGGAGGTATCCGTATAAATGTTAATTCCATCATGATCAGGACAAATTGATGCAGCCTTGGTATCGGTTACGGAGGCGAACATAGTGACCCTCTTTGATCCTCTCTCGTTCGTGTTCGCACTCTTTAAAATCATGTAAACAGTAAATCATGATGCAAAATCAGATGTATGAAGCATTGTTTGAAAAATGTCAGAAGTGAGACCTTAACTAAGCGACTCTCTTAGATCCTCCTCATCCTGTTCATACAAAGTAAATCTAACGTATGAAATAATGTTTACAAAATGTCTGAAGTGAGACTTAAAAGGGAATATACATACACTGTACAGTGACCCACTTCAATCATCTTGCATCCCATTTACAAAATGTGAAATGCAATGAATGAAATGCTTTTTCAAAAATATTAGAACTGAGATAAAAGAGAACATAGTGGCCATCTCTGACTCTCTCATATCCGTTCATACAATCTAAAATTCACAATATGAAATGATGTTGAAAAAAACATCATATATGAGATTTAAATGTGAACACAGTGACCCTCTTTGATCCTCTCATATCACGTTCACACAATGCTAAATCCAAAATCAAACGAAATGCCCGAACTGAGATATCACAAATGTCATCTTGTCAACAGGAATTTCAAAATTTAGTTGCATTTTCATACTTTGTGTCGTGCGAATTGATGAATGACATTTCAGGGGGATTCTATATCTGAAACATCATACCATATATCATCTGCAGAGAGCCAGAAGGGCATTAATTCATAAACCTTTAAATAGGTAACGCCCTTCTGGCTTTCAACAGACGATAACATCACATTCGTGGGTGGAGCTTAACCTATACCACCCCTGATTGCATCAAATTGTGTTGTTTAGGATTCAGAGGTTTCTCCCGGCCTCAGGTTTTATATGTCACTCAAATTTATGTCATGCATTGGCAGTAAAATATTGTATTGAATGTTTTCTGGGTATGAACGGTTGAGCGCTAATCCAAATTTCTTACAAAATGCATTTGACAATGCACCTTTTTAGAACTATACAATGTTTTATGCTACCTGTTTGAACGGGAGAATGGGAAACGGGTTTGAAAAATCATCGTCTTAGAGCGAACTGACTTCTGCACTCTCGATTCTTTCTCTCAAGGGGCACTTGCATGTAGTCAAGTTTAACCAAGAGTGCAGTCAGACAATGTGGATCCCAAGGGCCCAATTGAAAAAAGCTCATTAGAGAGATTCTTGCATGCACCAGGTGAAATATGCGAGGCATTCATGTTTTTCACTCAATGGTGGTACAGAACAGCTTGTTGATTCCATGTGAAGTATTGAGTAACGTCAATATTATGTTATTCATAGTTTCTCACAAAGAGAACAGTATGTAAGTTGAATCGGAGTGTTATATGAAATGACAACGGTTTTTTAATATAGACAATAGACAATACAGATGTCATTCAGTATCATATTTTAGTGTAATAATTGCTTCAGCTATCATCTTTATCACTGACATTTCATATCACACATACTACCTCCCAATGTCCGCTGTCAAAATAACACCCACTGGAAATATTTTCCTAATCCCATTTCATAATTGATGTAAAAATCTACAAATATGCCTACCATTAGTAGGACAAACTGAAGCATAAAGTTTCTATCAACTTAGCAGCACCTAACCCCCCCCCCCTCCCCTCCAGTCAACTCACACCTTACCGATGCAATTTGATTCAATAAATTATTTCATTAATTTACTACCAGAATTTCATCTAGGCCTTTTTATTAATCAACCTTGTCATGAAGATTATGCAATAACTGGAGATTTCCTTAGTCTTTAATACTAGGTCTAATCATTGTACTTCCTTGGTAATACTGCATGTTCTTTATAAAACCTTAAAGCTCAGTGGCTATCCATATCATAATTTCATACTCAATATTTTTGTCCCATCATATCCAAGATTGGTCCAGACATTTTGCCCCTTTGTTGCCCTCTTATCCTCCACTCAGTAAGGTCATCATCTGATTTAGCAGGAGGAGAGGGAAGAGGACTAAAATGGGGACCAGATGTCTCGATGGATTCATGGATGCAGTTTTAGTAGGAAGCAAGAACCTATATTTCTTTCATATTTTGGAATATGATCATGTTTTCCTATTCCATACAGTAGTTTTTTTTTCTCTTGAAGATTTTGATAGTCCACTTGGTGCCCAATAATCAACCTAACATTTTTTTTTTCATTTGTTATTGATTTCAGACCACTCCATGACTATTGTGAAATTGGAGATAATACATAATTGTGCCTGATATTTGAGTTAAATGCTATAAATGGTAAAATAGAAAATAGTATATTTTTAACCAGGAATAGATACGGTATACTATTTGCTTCCATGATTTTTGTATTGAACTTTTTTAGTCTAGATTCTAGAATAACATCTGTGTACCTTTTTGGGAACAATAACAATGGGTCACAGAAAATTTTGTGTATTAAAAATGAAATACTATTTATAAAGTGAATTTACTATTGAAGTCCCCCTGTGCTAATATGGCATGAAGGGATTAGACCTTCGTGCAAGGTCACTGGCAGGTGGTTATCTTGTCAAATCAGCTCTCAATTATCATAATTAAGTGTGGTGGCTTTAAAAGCTATTTTATGCTTTGAGAAATCATTCCCCCAATTCCCTACATGCACTCCGTTCACATGTGGTTGTTGTACATGTAGGTGATCACATGTTGTTGTTGATTCTTATTCCAGCTTGGTAGAGGAGCAAAAATTATGACTCCTGGGTCAGGGCATTTGTGCGCTGTAAGGACAGATTAACGACCAAAAGATACACAAACAGCTCATCATTCTCTAGGATGTAAGCTAACTGCTTTGGTGGCCTGTGTTAAGGGAAAACTTGGTCCATCATACCTTGATCATACATTCTAAGCTATATTTTTTTGAAAGAAATAATGAATTATGATTATGATCTTGTTTTTTTCCCAGTCTCATGAGATGATCATTTCTTGCAATGAACAAAGCCAAGGGGGAAAGGACATGATTCATGTTTAAAGTGCTGAACTCATATTTCATGATTCTATGCTGTATTGTTTATAGTCTCAGAAGTTTCATTTCTGAAAACCTTATCTTATAAGTACACATAATTCTTGTACTTCTATAGATGGTCCATTCTTTATTTTTCTTGGTCATGAACATAAGTCTTGCAAGATAATTTGGGGAATGTGCAGGAATTGAATATGTTGGTAATCTAAGAATGTGAACAAAACTTCTCGTGAACATTAACCACCCCTCAGATATCACCTCTCAATATTAGTGGTACATGAACAAAGTACAATATGCTTCTCTTACGAATCAACTAACTGTGTTTACAGTTTGAGTCGATTCCAAAGGGCAGTGCATGCATGCATTCATAAGCCAGTGCAGTTTTCCTTACAAATTGCCTACAAATAACCCAAATAGCCCATCATGAAAAGGTTTATGACATAAGATGAAGAACTAGCAAACAAACTGAATGGAATCCCCAGAGCAGAATCACAGGTAACCATATCGATTGTGAGACGTAACTCCATCGTCGCACTCCTGCAACAAACAAATATCTATTTCTGTTGCTCAAAGTAATGACTGTTTGTATTGTAGGAGTTAAATAGATAGGAAGTAAGGCCAGGGGCTGCAAGAAAATTGTAAATATGGATATATATTTATTCTTCATAGAGGGAGTTTCTGGGATTCATTTTCATTTTTTTGGCAGTATGGGTGAACCTAGGTTAATCCTCACCTCCCTCCAAGCGGAGGTCGTGCGGAGGTCAAGCTTACAGCTGTTTGAAGTCTAAAAGTGTATTCAGGACCCAAGAGTGTGATGATCAGTTTTAAGGAATGGAACAGCCCTTAATTGTTTGCGTAAGAGCACAGATCTATAGTAATCTCACAAATACTGCATGTTCCTTTTAAGGAATGGAACAGTCTTTAATTGTTTGCATAATGCAGATAACAATCTCACAAATACTGCATGTTCCTCCATGCAAAGAATGTTGTTATATTCAAAGAGACGTCAAGTACTAAGAATACTTTGTTGAAATGAATTATCCAGCATTTTACATTGAAAAACCTTATCAATCAATCATAATTTCAAAATGAAAACCGCAACTTTTTCGATAGATATGAACATTGACATTTCAGCATAACATTCTTTTTCTGCCACGTACAGAATTCATTCGCGATGGGTGTTCAGATAAGTGCCATGGCATTGTTAGTTTTACAAAGACATGGTTAAATTGCATATCATGTATTGTGCATTCATGCCTTTTTATGAATTACCTGTTGATTTTGAAATAGTTATGACTTTGGCAGCGAACAGCGCATGCTGTCATAAATGAATATTCATATTAAAGTTGTGACAATTTCATAAATGGGAGATTTAAGTTATTGTGTGTTAGGAAAAGTATCCTCATTACCTAAGGTCAACAGTTACAAAAGGATGTATTCAGGATAGAGGATATAAGCAAAATTATACTAGTTATTAAAGTCTGTTCAAAATATGCAATGAGTCACTGAAGATACAGACTGAGCTAAAACTACATTGTGTATTCATTTCAAATCTAACTTTGTGCATACTGCATCGAGGGTGTTAACTTGTAGCTACAGACTGGAAATGCTTACATTTACCGGTATCAGCAAAAGGATTTTGAAAAACACATGTTTAATATTTTGGGAAATATCCTGGACTCCTGGTGAGATGACCAGGTGTGAATATTCCTTTCCATATCTGAACCTCAAATATGGGTTTAATATTTCAAGTTTTGGAAGGGTGTGAAATGCCAAGTGGACTAGGATAAAAGTTGATTTTGAGGTGACGAAATGGTTCCTTTTGGCCCTGCATGTAATGGTGCTTCATAGGTCCAACGGTGAAGGTGCAATATACACCCCAGGACCAAAGGCAAGAAGGCCATAATCGCACCTGCAAATTAAGCCTGTCATTCTGCATACACCTTAAGCAGTTTGAAAATATTTGAATGGTACTGCTAATCTTGTTTGATGCTCATTATTTTTAATCCAGTTTTGCATGTTAAGAGTCTGATATGAGTTAAATGTATCTATAAAGTATGAACTTTGGAAAGAGATAGTTATCTTGATTCATTAAATGATAACTACAGAAAATCAGCCACAGGTGAGAAAACTTTGGTGGTCGTGGTGTTGGTGGTGGGGGTTATCTGTCAGCTTAGACTTATGCCTATGTGTATCCGAACAGATACAATGTCAGTAATCTTAGTTCAATAATCAATACAGATTTGAAAAAGAATAGAAAATTGGTCTCTTATTTCTTGTGGGAGGTCCAGGGGACCATCGCTTTAAAGATAGAGTATGACATAAATTCTGTTCACGGAAATATAGGTTTATTTTGCATTTGATGTCTTTGGAGTAAATCTTATTTATCTTCAATTGGTTTGGGGATTAATTTGATGCTTTCCAAACCAGACTTGACAATTAATATCAAGACGGAATTAAATATGATAACAACGATGAAAACATGGACTTTTAAAAATCAAGAGCAGGAAGAAGAAAAAAAAAGTTGAATTTTTGTCATAAGTACCGTAAATCTCTGTGTATAAGACGCACTTTTTTGCAGCAGAAAAAAATTGAAAGTCGGGGGTGCATCTTATACACAGGTACAGAAAAAAAGAAGTTTTTTTGAATTTTTTATTTTAGTTTGGCGCTATGCCTGGCAATGTCTTCCAGCTCAGTAATCAGTGTGTTGACTCACCACTCGGAAACTACAACAACACTCAAATTTGTCTTGTCATCTTGGTTTGAAAGTAATGCATGACTATTGATGTTAGGCATAGAACACAGTGCTGCTTCTGCTAGGTGATGTGAAGAGGCTGGTGTGGGACACTTGCAGCCTTTTCACACACAGCTAAAATTCATTGTATCTAGTGATGATTAGAATCATCGTAAAAATTTAGTCATGATTATAGACAAAATTTCCCAGTGTAAACATCGGTTATAAGATGTTGGGATAGATACGAAGTCGTGATCTATACGCCCCTAAAAGCAGGCTACAGATACGAAGTTCGTATCTAGAGAGCTTGACATTTTGTGTGTGAATGGAAACTCGTGTTTAAACATGATTAAACTGGATGGAGCGTGCGCTTTGATTGACGTGACATGACCTTCAATGCGCAATGGCACTTCTGCGCATTTTACGAGCAGTAGTTAATCACGAAACGATTAAAGATCGCACCGAAATTTATGTGTGTGAAAGGCTCGTAATTAGTTTAAACATGTTCGAAACACGTTTAAACTAGTCATGTTTAAAGAATTTTAGCTGTGTATGAAAAGGCTGTTGGTATCATGAAGCCTATTACTATTATTTGTGACAAGTTCACAACTTCAACTGCACCTCGATATAAAATGAAGGTCCATCCCCGCATGGGTTTTCGGCAACAAAACAACAACAAAACAAGAAAAACTATTTTTTTTCTTTTTTTTTCTCCCCCCCCCTCCAAAAAATAGGGGTGCGTCATATACACGGGTGCGTCTTATACACAGAGATTTACCGTATACCAGTTTAGTGATAGCCATTGATTGCTATGATTTTATCATTCTATTGCTTGGAAGAATCTTAAAACTTAATTTTGCTTTATGTGATTTTAGTAAAACTTTATTAAAGTGCTAAAAGCATGTACTCAATTAACTTGGAAGTAGAACTCTCACCCATACATTGCAACATTCCCTTAATAACATCATGTTAAGATTAATGTTCGGCTGTCATTATTAGGTTGTAAAATGTGCTAATTGTCTTGAAAGTTCAATTTTCTCTGTAAAATCTCAATCGGTAACAATTTGTTAACCTGAAAACAGGGACAGCAATGGAACTAATTATCCACCTTCCTACCATCTAACCACCCCTTTAATATCATGGTGGGAGTTTATCCTCTAATCCAGAACCGTAAACTTATTGATCTCATCCTTTGTCAGTTTCTCTCCTCCAAAAGCCATGGCGAGGGATTGATTTACATTTACTGACACGATGGTTCAATATGGATTGGGTTTGGGACAAAAAGTATGATTATAGGATTAAATTTGCCTCATTTACTAGCCATAGTATTCAGTGAATTTCCCTTTTGGTTCTAATATAATGAAGTTTTCTAGGCAAGTTGACTTGAAGACCAACAAGTTAATAATCATCTGCAATAAATCAATATTTGTCACTTGGTGGGTGATAGAGGATTAAAGTTAAGCCAGGTGCATGAGTAGAGCTTATCTTACAGTTACATGTACATGGGTAATGATGGAAAAACTTTGTGAAGCAGTTTTTTGTTTACCAGATGTTATGGCTATTGCTTTTTTACGCAGTCAAATGAATGTTAGAATACAATACAAATTTATCATAATTCATAAGAATATGAAACATGAAACCTTTTTTTTAGGAGGTGGGGGGGGGGCGAGGATAGGAATGAACCCTGCACTGGAATATCAGTTAATTAAAACCATGTTTTCCTCCTTGGCTTTATTTGTGTATGAATAAGATGTAAAAATAGAATTGAAATTGAGAAAAAAAGAAACCTGCTGTGTATGATTAATGAAATTGACTGGAATATAAACCCAAGAGCCTCTTACATTCGTTTTACTCCGGTGTCACCAATACCAAATTCACTTTTTGTGGAAACCTGTCTGGCGGAACGGTAGCAAATCAATCTTGTTAAACAAACCCTGTCTTTTATTTGTTTGGATAACATTTCAATGTTGAGATAACATTTCATGTTGTGCAAGGGTTGTTAAAATAAACTCAGCTTCATGGCCCAACAATCGTGATTTATTGTAATGTTCATCTCTTAGAGCTGCCCAATCACCTCTGTCAGACGTTATGTTCCAGTCTGGTTCAACAAAGCTGTATAGGGAGAAAATCATCCAGAAATTTCCACTTGAGAAAGGAATTTATTTGAATATAATTGGTTTATCCAACTCAGCTATTACCCATTTTGATATGATTTGTGTGAATCTTAAAGTAACATTTGCCATTGTGCGATTAATCGGCCTATAGGATGAAAATCTAATTTTTCAGTATGAGGACCTGTATAGTTTATGATGTTTCCTAAAATTAATGAGGGAAACATCGAAGCATTTATAATTCAAATTTAATCCTGTAAAACTATTCAACTTTCTGTTTGAAAATGTGTATTTTGCCCCCTTGGCCCTTTAATATATCAAATATTGTAAAGTGAGAAACTATGGCATGAGTTTGAACTTTCGGAAGTTTCACAAATTTAGGGAATGATTGTGAATCATGAAAACTGATGGTTGCATGTTAGTTTGACCACATAATTGAAATTTGCAATATGCAAACATTTCAGTTTTTTAGTTTAGAAGTGTGGAAGTTACCTGAAGCAAAATTATTGAGTGACATTAAAATTTTGCAGTTTGTTTCATGTCACATAATTCTGGTTTCACTGCTCAAAGAACAGAAATTATCAATGACATGCAGTACCTTTTGGACTTCAGGGCTTGGACTTCAGGGCTTGGACTTCAGGGCAGAATCTGTATTTATTAATCTTGATCAAGCTTTTGGATGAGGATCTAACCACGCATTACAAAGCCATCAGGTGTCAATGATCATGATAATCAGGTATGAACACATCAGATCCCTACCCTAATAGGTTTATGATCCATAAAGCAAACACAAGTATTCCCTTTAGATGACTGGTAATTGATATCCCCAGGGGGGCGGGCAACTTCACCCTGGTTATCCAGGGTTAGGTAAATATTCCTCTGCTATGAGAAAAAGCAAACATCGTTTATCAAGAATCAACAAAGTTTTGCGGAGTTATACCATATCCATGCAGTCACACTCTTTATGAAAAGAGCTTAATTTCTGAAGGGAAAACTTCCGAAGTGGAAAAAACAAAATATGTGGTTTTTCCCCCAAAAAAGCTGTTGTCAGGATGGGGAGATATGACCTTTTGACCTGACCCGTGAATCTGAATGAGTTTGAATTAGCACATTTTGCCTCCAGCCATCTCGTAGTAATTAGATGCCACATTAGTTCTGGCTTAGTTGAACCGTAAAATGCTAGCACCTCTTTCACATTTTTTGAGTGCAGCGACTTTGACCGCCTTTGATATGTTGTAGCGGATAGATGCCTTCAACTTTTTAAAAATTAACTGTGAAATATACCAGCTTGATGCATACACCTTCTATAATGTACCATGGTTCTCTCCTGGACCTACAGCAGTGATGTTGTCAAGTTTAGTTGCTTATCTCAATGAATAGGGACTTTTATTCCCCATCATCTTTAGGAGTGGTGGTTGTCCTTCAAGTGTGTGTAGTTTTTAGTTTTGTCATAGTCATTGGGTCCATGGTCAATTCAGGGTTCAGGTATAAGTCACTATTTGCGCTAACTGCAGGCTGAATAACACCTCTAATAACCATTATTATATAAATTCTGTGATTTCAATTAAGAAAAAGAAATAATTTAGTCATGCAATTCGTTGGATTTGGTGATTTACAAAGTGAACGCTCATTTTGAAAAGTTGAATTTTATGTGACCTCAAACTGCTAATCAAATGATTCTGGTTGCTTCCTTGTTGATGTTTACAATAAATAAACCTCCCCTTGATTGCAATTCAAGTTCTAGGAAGCGTCTCCTATAGACCAGGATCTTGATCGATGCCTATTTTTTTTTTAAACAGCAATGGCACTATGAGAAGTAAAATGTGAGTTCAGCTGTACATGATAATAGTAGATTAGTTAAATAGTTAGGGGTAATATAGTTATTACATGTAGGTTTGAAACAATGTTTTTTTTTTATAATTCAAGCATATATGTTTTGGTTTTATTCTCATATCTGTTCTTGCATGTATTGTGGTTTCAAATCAAATTATTTAATTATTATATATTTAGATATACTTTTTGTGAGTAGAAGTTATTTACAAGAAAGATAGGCTACTTATAAACATGAGCACATCCTTAGAGTACCCTGCACTGACTGACATTGAAACATTTATGCTTCACAGCTGGATGAATGTTCCAGGTGAACAAAAATCATAATTTATTCAAATTAAGGAATTCTGCCTTCATCGAAACTCATGCTGATTCTCTTCTGTGGCCAGCTCCTACAATTGTATAAGTGCAATCCACATGACATCATTTTGGAATAATATGTTTACATCATTCTCTTCCAAGAATTTTCTGAAACAGTTTCAATGATGGGACAAATAATAATGTAATTAACTTCTTATGGGCTTTTGATCTCAGAAAGGCGAAAGCTAAAAAAATGGGGCATGAAAATCATTCCTGCAAATGGGGAGGGGTATAAATTTTACTATTGTATTTATTGAATCAATGTTGAATTGTGAGTTCTTGAGATTGTTTAGCATTTAGTGAAACATGGATCAAGGGAGTGTTTTGGGCAATTTATAACACGTTATGCTCACTCACTTGCCTGCAAATGAAAGACAACCTGTGAAATAGAGTCAAACTCTAGCCTGCAAATTGACTGAAACTGCCCGTGATTCTAACGAAGGGCATGAACTTGAAAGAAAAACGTCTTCCATGCAAAGATTGAAAATCGGCAATGAAATCAAAATTTATCTTTGCCATGAGGTGAAATTCAGAAAGCCGATCTGATATTACCCCATATATATATTTTTTTTCTCTCACTCTCATAGCCAGAGGGGAGGAGTTGATTGGTCTCTATCAGGTGACCTGACCCCTTGAGGTCAAATCCCCAGCTGACCTAGGAAAAGAGGGGTCATTCATTATTCTCTCATCATGTACCCAGATGCTCACATCATGCGTGCTTGAACAAAAAATGGATGAGAAAAGTTATGAAAATGTGATGGAAGTTCAAATTTGTGAGTTCAAATAGTGTGAATGTGAAATAACCTTGGAAGTTCATTTGCAGATTTCTTCTTCAACACGACAGGTGGGAGGGAGGGGGGGGTGGTTGCATAAAATTTTGAGAAAACATAAAATAGGAGATTTCATTTCTGCGGCATATTTCAAATTTTTTGCAGCAATAAATGAAACATTTCAAAGATCAGAACATAAGAATTGAGATTCAAACATATTTAAAGGCAGGAATATCTGTCTGTCAGAGTTTCATTTTCCCTTTTTACTCAACTTATAAATAGGATTTTTGATTTTTTTTTTTTGGTAGAGGGATGATTTTTCACCGCTCCATATAATTTTTTTTTAGCACTACCATCATAATGTATAATCAGACTCTAGAGAAAATTTGTTTAAATTGTTAATCGGTTGTACTTTTGGGGGCCAGTGACATTTGTCTCCTCAAACTCATTCAAATGTAGCTGCCAGCTATCCACTAAAGGAATACATGTCACAATATGTTCCCCCTACATAAATCATAATTTTACCCCCTGTATTTTATCATAGTAAATGGAATAAGTCCTCCATAACTGGTGCAATTATTACCATATAGTTGTACAATCAGTTGGAGTACCCATCGCAGAAGAACAGGGGAGGTCTGTAAGAAATTTTTCATCTTGCCGCCAGAAGTGTTAGGGGGTAATTCCTTTTCATCAAGAAACGTCCCCAGTTGTATCAGAGATGATTCATTGGGGATCAGTAATGAAATCAGATTTGTATTTATATCTAGGGAATTGGAGTTTAATCTAATTCCGCTCTGATATTCGAGGGAAGTTGGCAAGGGAACTCCTACACTCCATTCAGACTGGACAAAATGCATCTTTTAGAAACACTTCAATGTCTCATTTCATTTTGAAACTCTTACATTTTTTTTGTCTTTCTATTTTAACAGGGTGCAGATATCAGCTTTATAAGCTTTGTCTAAATTCAGTTATAGATATATATACAAGAATCCACTTTGCTATTCATGCCTAAATGGTTGTCTGAACAGGAGGTGATTTGGACCTCATTTTCCTTCTACCAGGAGGAAAGAGGGTCATATCTTGCCCCCATCGTAACAGGTGGACGTATTTGATGGAGGGTGTGAACAATTTGAAATTCTTGCAAGTAAAGATTAAAGTAAAATGGATATGCATTTGGTCTCTTGCATTTGGTGCGGTTCGTCTTGCTGACAAAAATCATCTTATGTTATGTTTTGGTAATATGAAAATTGAGTTTGAGATTACCACAGCACTCCAAGATTTTGTATCCATAGCATTAGCAAAGGCTTGAGTTGAGTCGTAGAGGTGTCATCTTACTAATCTTTAAAGATTCTCAGTTCATTTTGTATTTAGGCCTACTGACATACTGGTCGACCAAATTGAAATCTTGATCTGTGATTCTGGTATATGTATACAATATAAGTTATCATTTTCAATAAATCTATGTCACTTCATTAACATTGAGTGAGGTTACGAAAGTTGTTACACTTTGCAATGCCTTGTGTGATAAAAATGCTTGACATGGCATTTATACCACTCATTTTACTATCATATTTATCTTGTTTACACTTGATCGTGTCCCTGGAAGTTGGATTACTGCACCCAAGTCATGTGATAAAATATGATTGCATAATACATTCTGTCAGGATACACTCAAGCATTTCTCCTGTATAAAATGGAAATGGTGGAGGTGGGGAGAGAACAGTATTTGATTTGTTTCCCCTTGTAGAAGATAAGGCGGTTAAAAAAAAAAAAAAATATGTTTAGCGTCCCCGCCGCTTCCTCTTTTGGGAGCGTCTCCTTTAACAATTTTTTTTTTTTTTTTTGTAATGAAGAAAAAAACAAACATGAAAAACATACTGCTGAAATTATCTATTTCCAATTCAAAAAAAAAAAAAATGTCAGGGCCATTTTGAAAATAGCCCAACTGTCCAAAAAGAGAAAAAGAAAGGGCCTCCTCCTCCTTCCTATTTTTCAAAAGGGCAGGACGCTAAACATGTTTTTTAAAAATTTTTTTAAAGCCCTATTATACAGGCCTACATAGTTGTTCTACTTTAGCAGTCAAGCAAAGTGTCATGCTCCTTTTTTGAGGGGGAGGGGGTTGACATATAAGGTGACTGCCCACTGTAAGCTGTGGGTATATGTTCAAGAAGAGAAGAAAGAGATAATCGTTAAAAAAGAGGATTAACTTGTGCTAAATCAAGGAGACACATTTATCATGCCTTCTTTAACACAATCCCTTGTCATTTTCACCTTTGTGCATGTGTAAACAAACTGGCAATCAAGTAAGTAGGCCTGTCCTCATCAGCTTTAGTTTGCCAAATAACCCACTCTTTTAACTATCCCAATCGCAAATAAACCAGTTAATTTGTGTCTTCATTAGCACGCAGTTGCAAATAGCGGGATATTTGGTCAAGAAAATATCCTGAGAAATCTTGGTCTTGTTTCCAAAATATCCCGCTATTTGAGAAATAGCAGGGTATTTTCCGCCTGTCCCAGCTAGTTTGTGATGAGCGTATCGGTCGGGTAAAGACGCAATTTTGAGCTTTTGGATAATATTCTGAGTCTGAAAATAGCAGGTTATTTGGAAAACTGGGACTGATGAAGCCAGGCGGTGTCATTTGTGAAAGATCTGTATAATCCTCACTGGTAAGTCTTTTAAAACTTGCACAAGGAACTGCAAAAGAAGATTTTCCTGTGAATGAGCTATCAACACTTTCTGAACAATGCAGCATATTTTCAGAATCTCAAAATAAAGGCACTGATTAAACCTCTGAAAGGCATTCTTCTCATCCCTAGATAGGTTTTAAAGCGTTCAACTTTGAAGACTTTCTCTCACAACAACTTTACGAGTGTCAATATATCTTGCTGCTCCTTCCACTTTCCACTTTCCACCATCTGACCATTTTCCATCAAAGATGCTGCCACTCAAAATGCCAGCGAAAAAATCCCCCTCCCCCCTTTTTCCCCATATAAATAATACAGGAATATATAGGAACGGATACGGTTGCTAGGATACACGTCAAATCCCTGCTGCCACCTGTTGTGCCCATATGGGAGCAATGTGTGCTGGTGGAGGGCGAGGACCCCGGGGGCAGATGTCATTCCTTGCTTTTGGTTTTGTAAGAAGTCATATCCAATTATGCTATCACAACAGTATTGCAGGAACTCGCCTGTTTCCTGCACAACTGTACAGTTTGATAGCACAAGAAATCCAGATCCATTTCTGATCCCATATATCATAAAGCTCAACAAGGTACTTTCATTTCATTTTTTCTTCTTCAAATGAATACTCGAATGTCTTACATTCATTTTAAAACAAAAATATTTAGTAAACAGAAAATGCAGAATCAAGACTCAAATACTTACCGGTAAAAGAAGATTTCCTCTGTGTGTGAGGATAGATGTGGGTGTATAACTGCCGGAGTTCATGTTAGTCTTGATATTTCATGAAGTTTTGTCTGTTGAAAGCAAGAAGGGGGTGAATTTATACAAAGACATTCTATATGACCTTCTGGATTTCAACAGAGAGTTTTTACTTATTCAGCTCTTTTCATGATAACGCTGATATGGATTATTGGTTTATAGTCAGTGACAGTATACTCATCATCTGATATTTTGCCTTTGCATAATTTTAGCTCAGTAGGCAGGCAGTGACACTTCCAAATACAGACAATTAAGTGCCATCATGTAGGATTAATTCATGCTAGCCTGCAAGTACTAAATGTATAGGCAGGTTGTCTTTCATCATCTCCATTTCTGACTGGGAAAGTGCCTGAATAAAATTCATTTGTGTTTGGAGGAGAAGAATAATCAATGACCTCCACTGGAGGAACTGCGCCTCCCCCTGAACAAAACTTAGAAAAATGATGAACCGAAAATAAACTCATAAACTTTTTTTGTTTGTTTGTTTATTTGTTTTACCTGACTGTAAATAAGCAACCAGGGGGCAGAGGACTTTTAGAGGGCAATTGTCCTTCAACAGTTTATTGGTTTACAAGCCAACCGCATTATATTTACCATAAACATTTTTTTGAAGAGGTATGTCTATCAAGTTACTACCAATACATATTTCTAAGGTTTCTAAGGCCATTTCATGACAATGTTTGCAAATTAACTCCATCTCCAATACAGAACCACCAATGGGGATCATGATGTTGTCTGCAGAGAGCCAGAAAGACTCACACAGAGTTAATGCACTTCTGGCTTCTACCCGATGATAAGTTGTCATATTGGGACTTGCGACTTTCCTACATCCAAACAGTCACATGTTTGCTATTCATACCAATATACTAAGGAAGTACAAGAATGAGCTATTCCCCCAGCCCCCCCCCCCCCCC